>VOPJ01006928.1:130573-205747 GCA_014673585.1 Semibalanus balanoides | reverse complement strand
TATATATATATATATATATATATATATATATATATATATATATATATATATATATTTGTTGAGATTCCATGACGGATATGATAAGTGATAAAATAAATCAAATATGTGATATATTTAAGCACATTACATCACATCACATTACATCACATATTTGATTTCTTTTATCACTTAATATATATATATATATATATATATATATATATATATATATACATTCATATTAAAGATAAAATTGAGTTTGTTCTGCATCAAGTACAACTGTACTCAATAATGGGATCCCACTGATGGCATGCTTCGATTGTAGGTGCTCTAAAATGATGAAATATGTATCTTTTGCCAGATCGTCAAGATTGTCATCTTTTGCTCAAAGTTGATGGAACGACTTTCGCACCGAGCAAAGGGATACGACAAGAGTGGATCCGACAAGGGGATGGCGAATTCGCTATCTTGGAGAGGAGAGATGCCAAGACATCCGCCTGGTCGCTGACCTCCAACGGCTGGCTTGTGGTCGACACCCCTGTGCCGGTGTCGGTGTCGGCTCGTCTCGTGCGAGAGACGGCACCGACTGGCTGTAAGGTAAGCCTCGTTCCGCGCTCCGCTGTACCCGCCCTGCGTCGAACATTCGGGCTGCTCCTATTGGCAGAGACCGCCGCTAACCGTCTCGTGCACCAGTCAGTTGCTGTGGAAGCTGTTGGTGAGTTCGCGACATCAGCAGATCACCTCCACATTAAAGCATTCGCCGACATTTGGGACCGCGCCTTTTTGCTTCTGAAGTCCCAGGGGAATAGTGGTCGAGTCGGAATGGCAGCATCATCATCGGCGAAGTGTTTTGGTGATCACCGTTAGCTCAATCATGAAACACCGCGCAGAAGCTGGTGGTGGGTTGGAACAGACCGTCCTTGTGTCTAGCTGACCGTTTGTTGAAGAGTGTCAAGCGAAGTTTCTCAGGTCGGGACACTTTCAGGTGTGTGAGGAGGAATACTTTTATCGGACAGTCTATGGAAATGACAGTGATATCGCGCCACAAAAAGTCCCCCGACTCTAAAGCGTGTATGTAGAGCTGCAAATAAATATTGTAGGTAACTGAATGCAGACTGTGTGGGACGTTCCTTTGACTTCGAGGCATGAGCTCTCGAAGTTGCTTTGTTCATGGTGAGTTGTTGCTACCCCGTCTATGTTTTCTCGAAGCATCCCAGTGTGAAACAAATGTGGTGGTTGCGACGGGAAGTTAACTGGTGTTGGTGGTAATAAAACACCAGTCATGGGTCTTAGAGGATTGCATGTATCATAGCCGGTTTGAAACGTTTGTTATTATCTTACTCTAGCATGTTTTTTTTTCCCCATCCCTCCGAAAAACCAATAAAATGGTTTTTGGTTTTTAATTGTTCGTCTCACGGGCTATTGGCACTATTGAATGGCAATGGTGTAATGATTATGCAGTCAAATGGTTTGCAATACAAGGATTATGAAACGAAATGGGAATGTCTGACGATTTTGCGGCCATCGAAAATTGTGAACTTGAGATGACCAAATTCAGAATGAGCGTTCTTTGTAGGTACAGGGTGTCCCAGAAAAGTGTAGGGGAAATGTTCCGATTAGCGACCCCCTTAGGTTGAAGCGCGCAGGTGATTATGCTGTCGTTGTTACGACCGTGGGAAGTTGTTTTAAGGGAAGTGTGAACATTTTTCTAGCCATATATGGTCTTAATTTATTCACACATTCGTATAAATAATCGCAAATTGCGATCTTGCAGGCCCTTGCAAAAAACGCAAATAGGGAACTGTTACCAGTTTGCGACCGGGTTGATATAGCATACCAACTTTAGCAATATGTATGCATATTGCCTTCTAAAGTTTTCGCTTCTGTAATTTCACTCCTATTTGGGGCAGACTCAAAATTCAAAAAACAGCTTGTCAGTCGTACGAGAAAAGGAAGGCCATTGGAGTCCAATTTCAGTGTATTGACAGGCAGGTGGAACGCTCTGAAGACCTACGGTCGCAAATAGGGAAATGTAAGTGTTCCAAATTAAAGTCCGTATAAAAATAACCGACACACCAATACAACGGAAATCGACACAAAAATAAACCATAATATATGAACAATTCAGAAAAAACTCGTTTTCAAGAAGTTTGCAGTAGTAAAAACGCACATATTAAGTGCGTTAACCGGCGTAAGAAAAACACGTGTTTTCTTTCAGCCACGTGCAGAGACTACCGTATAGGGTCTTTCTCCAGATACGTCACTGGCACGCCATATTTTTTGAGGATTTGGGCCCACGAAGTCGCGGCCAACTAAAAAGTACAAATCACGCAATAAGGGTAATTGGGAGTTCATCGCATTTGGCAGGCACGATTGAATTGATTTATATCGTGAATTGAGGTATGTGAAGGTGCATGTCCTCTGTGGTTTCAAATTCTGGCGTTTCTTCAATTAACGTTAGAATAAACCGCATTACAGATGGATTGCTGAAGTTTTGCGGCAATCCATCGACCATTAAACGCAATCATTCGTGTTCAGTTCAGTCAAGACTCATAGTAAGGTTTCTTGGTTTCAGTATGTACACCACATATAATATTGTATCAGCGGCAGATCCAGGGGGTGGCCGCAGGGACCTCGGCCGCTCTCCCCGCCAGAACGCAAGAAGGGCGCCCCCACGGACTGTGCGGTCGCCGGACGCCCGGCGATGGGCGTAAGGATGGACGGTAAACACGGAAGGAAATAAATTGAGCGCTCAGCGTGCCTGTTTTGAGTACAGCTGCCCTTCCAGACCACTTAAAGCATCTCTATCCTATCATTTTGCCGCCTTAGTTGTTGGAAAGCGTCCCTAAATTTGCATGCGGCTCACTCCTAAAAAAATCATGGATCCCGCCGTGAATTTTTATAGTCCATCAGTTGGTCCTTGAGTATATGAGGCTAGTGCTGAATAGGAGGAACATTCCAGTATAATGTATGACAAGGATGGCCAAAGCTCAGCATCAACGCTCTGCATTTCACATCAGTGGCCTTACATCGTAACGGTCGAGTCCCCCAGAATGGCGTAGTTTTTCTTGATGATCTGCCTGAGCCTGCCTTATCCTCGCCACATTGGCCCAAAATATCCTGGCAACATGCCTTCAGGATGTGTAAAAAATTATTTCTCTTTCCAGTGGGCATGCTCGTGATATGATGGTTACACAAATAAGCCAGATAAATGCGCCAAACCCCGCAGCGTGTCCACACAACGCAATGCTTGGACGCGTATGGCAGCCCCTCACCCGAGTCCTCAAAAAATGGCCCGGCCGCGAAAAGGTACGTGACGTTCAGTGAGAGACCTATACATAAACAAGTACAAAATTCTGCAACTGGTAAAAACGCACATGGCCGATTTAGTCATGCATTTTCTTTAAGTTGTTATTCGGTGTCTTTCTGTGTATGGTGGGAGGTCGCAAAATGGGGAGAGGTCGCTAAATAGGAAACATTTCCCCTACCTATTTTCAATTTGTGATAACGAGAGAACTAGCAATGCCAGGGAGTCCAAAACAAAACCAGAAGATAGGCCTGTCAATGCTATTTTATTTGCAGCCACCCGCTATCATCTCAGTGTTCCTTGACACCAGTTAGAGCACGTGATCGAAGTGACCTCCTTTTCGCTCGAATTGCAATTTTGTTTTCTTCTTCATGTCGATATAGACAAAGTTGCAGGTTCAGGCTTGCACCTGCCTGATGTGGCGTCACACCTTCAGCTTTAGGTTCCGAATGGTGTGTGGTGCAACTGATACGATAGGGGACTGATCTGACTGATATAAAGTAAGAAATACAGAAGGTCAGATCGGGCGAGTGGGCGGCCACGTGCTGGGTGTTTCCAGCAGCGAATAGACGGGTGTCAAACTGCTCGGCGCAGCCACGCAGCTAGTTGCCGGCTCGATGAGGTGGCGCCCATCTTGCGGAACTAGAATATGTTAGTCCTGCTCATCTGTCTCTTCCGAAGAGCTCTCAGGAGCATCTCCAACACGTTTGTTGTAACTGTTCAGCGATACAGTGACTGTCCTTATCAGCGCCATCCTCGAACCAAAAGGGCACGATTATCCCCTCACTGCTGACACCACACCCGGCTGTGCACCTCTCAGCGTAGCCAATCCTCTGGTGGATGATATCTGGCCATGATCCGGACCAGATCTTGGACCAGCTTTGCTGGTTGGACTCTCTCTCAGAATGTCTTTATCGACATGAAGAAGAGGCCAACATTGCGCTTGGAGCAAAAATTGGGGCACTTCGAGCACGTGCTGCATCTGGTGTCAAGGAACATTTCGATTATGGTGGGTTGTTGCAACGAAATAGCATTGCCAGGCTATCTTTGGGTTTTTGTTTGGATGCCCGGACATTGCTAGTTCTCTCGTTATCAGCGAATTTAAAATAGATACACTTTTCTGGGACACCCTGCATATAAGGTAAGTAACATCCAAAAGGTTACCGAAATCACCGCTCCTCTTACGTGTGTTACGGAAGTGAGGTGTGCGGCGTGGCGTAACATGGAGTTTATGAAAAGCCCCTATTTTTATGTAAAATTTATGTAAAAGACGCGTGACAGATTTCATGTAGCAATGCTTAGTAAGTGACAGGTTGGGAGGTTTCTGCACCTCTGAACCTGAGGGGGAGGAAATCCACCCTGCAGTGCGCAGGCTAACCTTTTGGGATGGTAAGTTATTTCATTGGAAGCTTTATCGTCGATTTGTTTTGCTTTGAAAATTTTGACGGTTTGAAAGTTTTGAATGGTGGAAGTTTTGGAACGTTGGAAGTTTTGAGCGGTTGGACGTTTTTGACGTTTAAAGTTTTGCCATTAGAAAGTTTTGAACGCTTAGAAATTTTAGATTGAAAGTTATTTTATTAGAATGTTTTGGCGCTTGGAAATTTTTTAATTAGAAGTTTGACGCTTGGAAGTTTTTTCATTAGAAGTTTTGGTCTTGAAGTTCTTTCATTATAAGTTTTGACATTTGGGAAGTTTTTTTATTGGAAGTTTTGACGGTTGGAAGTTTTGACGCTTGCAAGTTTTGCCATTAGAAGTTTTGACGCTTATAAGTTTTTGCATTAGAAGTTATTTCATTGGAAGTTTTGTCGAGAAGTTTTTGCTTTGGAAATTTTGACGGTTAGAAGTTTTGTCGTTTGGAAGTATTGCCATTAGAAGTTTTGTCGCTTAGAAGTTGGTGGAATTGGAAGCAATTTTATTGGAAGTTTTGACGTTTTGGAAAGTTTTTGTCGTTTAAGAAGTTCTTCCCTTTGGAAGTTTTGAACGCGAATAAGTTTTTCCATGAGAAGTTTTTCCATTGGCAGTTTGAACGCGTGTAAGTTTTGACTAGAAGTTCTGTTCGTTAGAAGAATTCCTTAGACGTTTTGTCGGCAACCCAGCCGCCTGACTGCCAGCTCCGCCCCGAGCTACAACCGACCGTCCAGCGGGTTTCTGTCAGGACGATGGAGGTCAAACTTCTGTAGTTCAGGTGCGCAGGACCTCAGGTCGCCCTGCTTATTTCTTATACTGCGCACATTTCTGAGCAAGAAAGGGAACGCAAACCGCAGAACCAGCAGCTGCCCGCCCGCGACGGTTCGGCCTCAAGGCGGACGGCGGCCGGCACGGCGCAAGGTCCGGGATTCGCTCATATCCACCCGAGAGCGCGACTCTGGTGAGCTGAAACGTAGTTTCCGCTTTCGTGTTGTGTCTGATCCTCGTGTGGAAATATCGCGGCGCTCGGCCTCGGTAGAATTTCGCGACTAGCGTCGGACGAAGTTGGGGTAGCGCTGTTTCGGAATCACCACTCAGAATGAGGGTGTAAAAGATCACGATCAGAGAAAACTTGATGGTCGAATCTAAAAAAGCGCAGCTCATGCCGAGTCTCGAACTAAGCCCTGCAGTGTGATGCCGCTGCCCACTCCGCTACCGTTCCTCCCGGTGGCAGGGCGCCGATGCCGATCAGGTGATGCCGCTCGTTGCCCGCACCGTAGAGTGGCGTTCAGTAGACCACCACCGGGCAGCTGATGGTCGGATAATCTCCACTGGTCTCAGACACAACTGGCGCCCACCTGTTGGTAGGTCACCGAAGTAGCTCGGTAGATTCCGGTGGAGATCACGCGGTGGGCCTTCATTGGAGAACAGCTCATTCCACCGATTCCTAGACCAGTAGAACCGCCAAAACCACGGCGTGAGGGCTTCTTAGCAATCCGAATAGCGCAAAGAACAAGTTCATACCAAGCACCACCGCTGACCAGCACTAAACTGACCAGCACTAAACTGACGGCAGCACAAACAAATGTCCAGCACTGAAAGTCACTCCTCACCGATTATCTGCCGGTANCTGGCTGAAACTATACACAGGGATCTATACCGAGACACAGCAATGGTACAGGTCTACGAAATATATATGCTGTGTTAAAAAATAATCCAAATGTTTAAAGCGGACGAATTTTCGAAGTCAGGCCCCGCGCTAAGCACAGACTGCTGCACAGACCGTGACCCAACCAATCGATCACACAATTCCTGGCGTCCGTCAGATTAGAAATGAAAGTGTTACGTGCCCGACATACCTGGACACGGTTCAACCCGACCTCTAACGTCAGTTGACAGTCATTGCGACCGCTGCCCACCGGCGGCGGCCGTCAGGCCATACCAGTCAGCGACAAAACAGCGAGCGCCGAAGCGACTCGACCCAGGGCTGCCAAACTATCGCTTGAGGGCAGAAAACCCGGCGCTCGCCCGACTGAGCTACAAGGGGCGGATTGTAAAGAAAATGCTTTTGCTTTGATGAACGTTAAAAAACACACTTCCCTATCATGATTAACTTCAGTGCCGCCCACCCGTATATGAGACAGTATCGTTTCTGGTAATGTATATCAATATGCCAATGTCAACATATTGCAGTATGCCAACATAATTGCATTCATCAGCTGAAATATATTCCAAACACCAACACCAACTGCAATTGTCATTCAAAGGTGCATTCCCAGCCACGCGTCCACACTGCAACATGGGGCTAAGTTGATTACATAGCCAGACATATCAATAGAATATCAATACATATCGGTCACAAGAAGTGAGAGCAGCTACTGCAGGCGCGGATCCAGGATTTCGGTCAGGGGGACGTTATACAAAATGTAGCACCCTCCTGGCGCGTCCTATGGTTGCAACATAGACGAGACCGGCTCAATGGGGGGGGGGAGGAGGGGGCACGCGCCCCCAAGATCCGCGCCTGACTACTGAACCAAACTGGTGACCAAAGAGTTCGCTGCACAGAATAAACACTGCACCAAAAATCATGCCACAGCAGGCAATATTCGCTATCTACCGCCAGTGTCTCAATTTAGATCGAATCCGCATAAAGTTCTTGTTGCACATCAGTTGACAGCGAGCACTTGTCTACATGTTTCCGTAATTCACCGGGTGTAAAATTAAAGCCTTTATCATACCGTCACAGCTTTGTCTGTAGTCGTGTGTGTGGTGGCGGATAACGTGCTGCTTTATAGCCGACTGATGCGAGAACCGGGCCGGACAGGAGGAGCAGCCGTGCGGCTGCTCTCCCGTGTGAGTCCGCATGTGTGAGGTGAGGTGCGACCGTAAACTGAACTGGGCTGGGCATAAGGAGCAGCCGTGCGG
Organism: Semibalanus balanoides; assembly: GCA_014673585.1. Classification (NCBI taxonomy): domain Eukaryota; kingdom Metazoa; phylum Arthropoda; class Thecostraca; order Balanomorpha; family Balanidae; genus Semibalanus; species Semibalanus balanoides. The sequence goes on along the minus strand of VOPJ01006928.1, from coordinate 198,129 downwards.
CCGCTCCCCATGTGAGTCCGCATGTGTCTGGTGAGGTTCTGCCGTAAACTGAACCGGGCTGGGCAGGATGAGCAGCCGTACGGCCGCTCTCCCGTGTGAGTCCGCATGTGTCTGGTGAGGTGCGACCGTTGAGCGAACCGGGCTGGGCAGGAGGAGCAGCCGTACGGCCGCTCTCCCGTGTGAGTCCGCATGTGTGTGGTGAGGTCCTGCCGTTTAAGGAACCGGGCAGGGCAGGAGGAGCAGCCGTACGGCCGCTCTCCCGTGTGAGTCCGCATGTGTGTGGTGAGTGTTCGGCCGTAAACTGAACCGGCCGGCAGGAGGAGCAGCCGTACGGGCCGCTACTCCCGTGGAGTCCGCATGTGTGAGGTGAGGTGCGATCAGCTTTGAGCGAACCGGGCTGCGGCAGGAGGAGCAGCCGTACGGCCGCTCTCCCGTGTGAGTCCGCATGTGTGTGGTGAGGTCTGCCCGTGCAAGTAACCGGGCCGGGCAGGAGGAGCAGCCGTACGGCCGCTCTCCCGTGTGCGTTAAGCAATGGCGTCTCATGCCAGTCATATTGTCTGTGGAGTAATCGCACCACTCACACTTGTGTTTGCCGTCCCTGCCAATGCCGCCGTGACGGGTGCTTCACATGTTTGTTCAGACGGTCCTGTTCCAGACAGGCGTAGTCGCAGTGGACACAGTGAAGCATTCTTACACCTGGGGAACAGATGGTTAATATATCAGCTCAAATGGACAATATTGATATTTGTAAACGAGCCTTTGTTATGCTAGTATATGAATATCAAGTGACAGCAGTATACATGATAAGCAAATTAAAGGAAACCAGTCACTTTGCCCAAATTGCTGCGAATGTTATCATACGTGTAATCATGTTCAAGAAAATGTTTGCTAGTTAATTTGTTTGGCTACATTATCAAGATATATAAAAAAGAAAGTGTTCTAAATTTACATCAGGTAGATTAAGAACGCTTAAATTTAGAAGAAATACAACTTCTTTGGAAGTTGTATTTCTTCGTTTAAGAAGTTATGTTCAAATACATTATCAAAATTTATAAAACTATATAAGACACGAGCCATCAAACATAGGGCACGTGGGGAGTCATGTGGCACTTGTTAATTTGCGAAATAAAAACCACAGTTTAGTAAAAAGTTGTAAATGTTTTTAGCAAATTTGAGCTTCCTTATTTCAAAATAATTTTTGAAAATATTTTAGGCCAAGACAAAGGGGAAATTATTTTACAAGCTGGAATTTCGCTTTTTAAATTGCATCATGATTTGATATTTTACCTGAGAAGTCTTTGACGGTAGGATTCATATCCCTTTCCCGTGCTCAACTCCATTGCGCCTCAACCAGCGGGATGACAACCTATTCCGGTTGAGGTCGCTGGAACAGACCCTATATTTCATAACCATGTATGAACGACACACACAGAATATTTCAAAGAAATATCTGCTATAGGCGCTACAGCGTTTTCCTGCCTTTGACCTTGAATTTAACCCTAAACTGCGCCCAACTGGGGCCTCTGCATTTCCCGCAGCCCCAAACTGAGGGGGATGAACCCAGGGCCTCCGGCTAAGGAATTTCACCTTGGGTGGAGGTGTGGGGGTGGGGGGGAAACGAGAAAAAAAAAGCTTGCTAAGGCATATGCTGCGCAGGCACATAACAGGATTTTTATCAGGGGGGGGCACGTCTGGTATAATTATTAATTCGCTCCTCAGCCCAAATTTGTTACCGAGGTAGTCGGGTCGTAAGCGAATCACATTCACCAGTGTAAATTGGTTCTTGGGGAGGTAAGGGTGGTGCATGCGACATTTTCGATATCCCCCTATAGCCTTTAAACTAAGCACGCGCCTTGTACCACCTATAACATGCATAGTCACGAATGCATGTTAAGTGTTATTCATTTGTAACGATAAAAATACCTAAGTGTAATACAGAATAAAATAAGAAAAAACAAAGAGAAGTTAAATAAAAAGCTCCAATACAAATCCGGCTCATCATCGAAGTACCACACCGATGACGATTAATTTGAACGATTGAGGAACACGGACTCCGAAACCAGAAACGGAGCAAAAGAGACTCCACCGATCCGCCATAGCGTTTACCAGTTACAACTAAATTGTAAATCAAACAAATTAACACATTTACAAGAATCAAGCGCTACCTTATTAAGGATCATTGTTGATAACTGTGCTTTTAAGTCAGTCTTAACTCCGGATATGGCAAAAAGCTTAGTGCGTCTTGCCAGAGGAGGAAAAAGCGGACGTCCGCCCCCTCCCCCCCCATACACCCACAAAAATGGCTCTCAAATGGGGAATAGGATGAGACCACAAAATTCCGTTTTTAGAAACCCTCGTCTAAAATTCATGTCAAAAATGTCACTTGTGCTCTGTCAAACACTGTGGCTGTGGTTGCGACAATTAACTTCTTTGGAGCGGTGGCCGCCTGCCATTTGACGTGACCTGGTGAATCGACTGAGATGACCCTAGTCAAAAAGAAAATCCACCAACTCTTGAGGAAAAATAGGGGCGTTCCAACCCAGCTCCAATTATAATCGATCGTGTCGGCTAAATCCTGACACACAGCCAAAAATGTATTTGTCGGATATTCGGTGAAATGGGTTATTCAATCGAATTATGGCTGTAGGGCCAAGGGAACCTTGGGGGCGGGGGCTGAGGTTCACCATAGAAGAGATAAAAAACTAAAACTTTACGAAGGAGAGAAATATTGCCTCGCCGATATACCCCTGGTCTAGTCAATTCAGGGTTTATGGGTAGTGTATGTTCCTAGAACCTGCGAAATTTTCAAAAGATTATTTTCCACGGATCAACGTGATGAAAGCACGGTATAAAAGAATTTTATTCGGCCAAAAAACACTCATCAACGCAAGAAGGAGAACCCAGAAACTGCTCGAGAAAAAAAAAACTGGCTTTCGAAATTCCCAAAAATTAATCAAACGATTAAAACAACTAATCGGGTTTGCCTCTTATCTGATAAATGTGTGATTTTTTTCGTTAAGGTTTCTTTAGATTTAAATTACCTTTTTTAAATACTTTGCGTCCAAAAATTTTTTCCTGATTTCAAGGGCGGTTTGTGGGCCTTAAAGGGGACACCCACCTCCAAAAAGCTCAAATGTACGCCGTTTGCTGGTGCAAAATATGAATAAATTTGCTGCTGAACCACGATTATGACATTTTGTCCACCAACATTGCTCAATTTCATGAAAAAAAACGTTTTATATTTGGCTTCTCGTCATTATCAGAGTGGAATTTATATTTGATGATGAGATTTAGCTAGGCATAGTAATTTTTCAGCATTGCAAATGAACAAAAAAACAATTATTTTCCATTTACTGTCCATTGTTGTGAAAAGCGCGATCAAAACGATTTAAATCGATATTATCGCTACGCAGCGGCGCGAGTCACTCCACTGTAATGGCACAGATAAACCAATACTTATTACTTATATTGCCCTCATCACCCTATCTGAACTACACCAACAATGCTGGATGTCCTACCACTACCCTATGCTGGATAATGGGAGCGTCCCCCTACTTATTTGTTTACAGTGACAGCCCTGCTTTATAATCACGTTTGGAACTTTTTTACCGGATACGAACACAAAATACATTTTGTGTATTTCTCAGACAAAACTGGTCAATGAACATGCTTTTTTTGATTACATTGATAAAATTATAATTTTGAAGTCTTCTGACAGAGCAAAATCACTATTCTGGACGTGGTCGACTCAAGGCCATTGACTTGACCTGGAAGGTCACCCGTTGACCTGAAACCTAAAAATTGCATACCGTTAAATTCCTCACATGACCCTGCAACATGCTGCGTTGCTCTATGTTGCATGGTTTGGAAAAGGAGTGGGAGAGGGGGGGGGGGGCTTTTAGGCAAAGGTGAGAAAAGCTCCCGTAAGCGAGGGTTAACTTGAAATATATTTTGGTAGAGAGCTTAAAATGTAAACTGTGATCAGTTTACAATATATTTTGATCTTGTCTAACATTTAATGTAAAAACGCATTTTTGTGTGGAAAAAAGTATTCTCCCTCAGAATGGCTCATTTTTAGGTTGGGGTTAAAATACTGAGGCTGACATTGCAGATTTTGAAGTTCCAACTGGAGCTCTGACCCAAAACTAGTTACACATATATGTGAGGGGCGGCGGCGGCGGCAGCTGGCGCTGCGACCGATTAAGCTCTGATTTCACTTTACTCTGGCGGTCGTGTCATTTGTATCACGTTTGTGTTAGCAGAGGTGCCCTGATTTAAGTCTTTTGAACTTTTGCACCAATCCTATTATTTCGTTGTGTTAACGTTGTTTCTTTACTTGATTACAAATCAATAAAAATAACAAAACAAACAATATATGTAAAAGTTGCAGCTGAACGAAATTTGACAACTACGTGGTGTCCAGCTGGGGCGCATAAGGTCCCCTCATCGCATGCTGAGTCAATCGGACCCCTCTTAGGAAAATGTATGGCTTCGCCCCTGATGACGGGTCGTATAAATATGACACGCATAACAGCTCTTGTCACCATGGTTTCCCAACATTTTTAGTGAGCTGTTATTACAAAAGTGCCAGAATGCTTAACACAGGTTCATATTCCATATCCATAACAGTATGGCCGTATGTTTACAGCTGCACGCAATTTCACTGACGAAAGCACTCAACACAGTGGCGGAAGAAAGTATTTTAGGATGGGGAAAATAAAAACCGTGGACTCCCTCGGGTAAAGGGCCCCCTTCCACGGCCAAAGACCCCCAAATGGCGCGAAATGGTATCTCCTCGGACTTAACCCGCTATATTTTCCAGGGCCTCAGAAAAGTCGCCAAAAAAGTTTGGACAGGGCTGTGTTGAAGAATCAGGCCTTCCAAGGTCAAAACTTTGAATCAGGCCTACAAACGGCCCCCTCAGGCCGACTGGGGGCTTTCTGTCGGCCTTAGAGGGTCCATCAGGCTAGCTGGGGGCACCTTAGGGCCCTCGTTCATTGTGTTTCTGTCAAAAATAAACTAAAAATATATCGTACTAACGCCTTGGAGACCCTTCTTACAATTGTATGGGGGAGGCAAAATAACATGTTTGCACCCAAACATCTTGAGTAGTGGGGGAGGGGCAGCTACCCCCTGACTCCCAGGCGCGGATCCAGAGAGCGCGTGGGCGCCCCCCTGAGCCGGGTCTCGCCTATGACGCGCCCGTAGGGGGCGCCCGGAGGGCGCAAGTTTTTGCTTGGCGCGTCCCCTTGACCGAAATTATAGATCCGCGCCTGACCCCCCNAGGTTGCAAAACAACTACACAACGTTGTGATAGTGCAATTTTGTAAACTTCCAGGAACGTTGTCACAACGTTACCTTGTGACGTTAAAAAAACGTTGAAACAACGTTGCTACAACGTTACTTTTGACAAGCATAGCTAACGTGACTTACGTGGTTGATCATTGATCTTAGTAAGATGGTGAATGTGCTCAATTTAGATAATTATACCACATTGCAAGCTGTTCTTCTCAAGTTACTGGAGCAAAGTTGTGACATCGTAACGATACAACGTTGCTGTAACGTTTAACAGCGACGTTTAGACAACTTTTTCTTCACAACATTCACGACGTTGCCGCAACGTTGTTAAAACGTAAAATTCCAACTTGATTTTTCCCAACGTTGTTACAACGGTATCTGCTACCTGGGTACGCGTTACATCCGCTCTGACTAGCGAGAAGTCTGCTCTGGAGTCGACTAACGCCCATACCTTGCAACCTCCAATGCTTACCCTGATCATGGCGGCTCTTTTTGATGCAGCTGCATCGCATTTAGACGGTTCCTGCCGCGTGGGACCGACTCCTGCTAGTTTCCCGAACCCCATGCGGAAGTGTTCTCGGCTGAGGCTGCTGTGCTGCGTACCCTCGCGAGATTTTGAGGGCAGTGGGCCATCCAGTGCCCATCAGTCCCGCAGCTGTAACAAAATGGCTGTCTCTCAGTCTCTATGCCTCGAGGCTCCGCACGAAAGGATCCCCTATGTGGTCTGCCCAGGCCACGACCACTCAAAGAACAGCGTGCCATCCAATGGCCCTAATCACCACACAAGTAACGCTGAAGTGCCTGCCGCCTCCGCCCGTCTCGCCTCTGAGGAATGTGTCAGTAACGGACAGTTCATGTGGATGTGTCCGAATGCACCACATTTCCAGCATCTCGCTACTCGAGTAGAACGTGTGCCTGGGTCGACAGACGTTGAAGCGGCGCTCTGTGCTAGCGAGGCTTGGATGGCGTCCACTTGCCTCTGGATCACATCCAGACGATCGTTTATGACCGGCCCTGATGCGGACTCTAACCATGCCGGAGACGATGGTGGCAGCCGCTCGACAACAGGGAGCCGACTCTGCACGGGTGCGGCGGCGCTACCACTGCCGCACGCTCCCATAGCCTTCAATGCATCGTGCTTTCGCTGAATGTCACGAGAGTGGCCGACTGCTTCCTCCAGGGATTGAGACCCTTTACTGAGTAATTTTGCCTGCAGGCCTGGCTCGTTCAGGCCGCACACGAATTGCTGCAGGCTTTTCGCCTCCGCAGTCGCTGGATCGGCGTAGGCCTTGTAAGCTAGCTTTCTAACACGTTCAGCAAAATCCTGTACATTCTCGCCAGACTCGCGGGAGGCCCGGGTAAATTCCGAGTATGCGTGCATCGCGTTAACTTTTCTGTCAAATATCTCAACAAGCCGCAGTTTCAACTAATAATAATCCATACGGACTTTTTCTGTCAGATTAGCACAGTAGTCGAATGGTTTGCTCCCCAGCAAACCCAGCAAAAATCGGGCTCTTTCCTCCTTTGGACGTTTATCAGTGAGTAATTCAAAACGGCTCAGCCATGACTGTAGATCCTGTTTGCCCTCCCCCGTAAAAATTTCCAGACGTGACAAAATGACTGTATCCATGTGATCCATTTTGAGTGTTTAAAAACTACAGACCACTTTCTACGCAGCTACAAATGTGTCGGTAAGGAATACACGACACACTGCGGCAAATATCCCCAAGAATAAATCAGGTATTTCTCATACACTGTAATAAAATTCAAGAGAAAAATGAAAATAGCCGAAGCACTTACTCTGTTGTGGCAGGTATAGGCCGAGTCCTGCCGACTGCGCCAATGTAAGAACTTGTCGTGACGTGCTATGCCGTCCTCCGCTCACGCAGCGCCAACCGAACACCAGCAGGTCTCTCGTCAGCATGTGTATTTGTCTGGCAGGCGCCCCGACCCCAGCCGACCGCCGCACCGGTCCCATGACCCACAGACGTCCTGCCAGAACGGCGAAGGGTCCAAGGAGCGCCCACACCAAGGCGCGCCTGCACAGGCGGGTCCAAGAGGACAAATAGTAGGGTCGCACAGCACAACATAACAGTTTGTTTGCATCTGTGATTGTTTCTAACTCTTCGTGCTTTTGTCAACCTGTCGATGTTTACGTCAAGCACTGTGTTCCAATCTCCGCCCAAGATGACTGATTCACAATCGTAAAGCTGTATGTTTTCGAAGAACTCATTGAAAATGTCGGGTTTGTCGTGATTAGGCCAGTATATGTTCGCAAGAACGATCACTGTCTTATTAATCTCGACTTGCATGACGATATACCTTCCGCTCGTACAATACTTTATGCTCAGTGATTCAATCGTGCTGTTTGGATGGAAAAAAAATTGCTACACCTCTATTCCTATTATTCCCCTGTGCGAAATAGCATTTGCCTCCCCACTCGTTCCTGGTGATATTTTTCAATTGCAAGTCACTATGCGTCTCCTCCAAGAACATCACGTCAACGTTCAAATTATTAAGCCATGTAAAAAAAAAATCCGCTTCGGTGTCGCGCTACTTGTTGTTCTGAGCCCATTTACATTATAGGAAATTATTTTCGTTGTCATTTATAGTCGCAAGTGTTACTTTGTAATGAACTCATCTGTCTAGCTCTGATCGACACCAAATATTCCAAAACTTCCCTCAGGCGGCAGCACCGTCACATTTTACGCTAGCGCTAACATGGACAAAAAGTAGAATCGCTTGGAATAGTGCTCTCAGCAACTGTCCTGCTTTCTTGTAGATGCAAGAAACTACGAACGACGCACAGTACATAAATGGCATCGTTATTTCGGCGGTGTTGTCACGCTGACACCCTCCGGGTACCTTGGCAGCGGTTCGCCGGAACAGTAAAAAAGTAGCAGCGCAAACGAAAAAGAATGGTGCAAAACAAAAGGACACTCGGTTAGTTTTTAGGTAACAAAACAAAATAATATCGCACAGGTTGAGTTATAATGCATACAGCCGTACTATACATTATCAGTGCTCACACGCCTATCCATTCCCGCTGCGACAGGTAGGGCGCATTCCACTCCGTCCTGGGTGGCCGGTCCGGCTTGCCCTCCCCGCACTCCTGACTCGTATGTTTTGTCCCGATAAGAGTGGTCCCGGTCCCAGCGCGGCCGGCGTCCCTGACCTGTCAGCTCAAAAACATCCCCTCCGACCCACACAGTCCACCACACAGCTAACACGGCCCAGGTCTCGACCCCGCCCTCCCATAGCAGCGGAGCCGGCCACCGGCCACCAATCACAGGGCACCGCCGTCACCGATCACCGGGCACCACCGCCGCCCGGCCGCCCGCTCTGACCTCGGCACATCTCGGCTGCCGCGGCTAGAGGTGCCAGATTACCGACCGCAAAGCCTTGCAGTTACATATCATTCATCTGAGGCGGTGCATAAGTGCGAGCGAGCCGAAATGCTCTAAGTAATGAATTTATCGAGCGCCTCCTGCACAGAATCAATCCGCACATTTTCACCCGACTTTTTAAGCTTATAGAACACGTGGCCCTGTCTTGAGAGCGCCGTATACAACTTCCCTACTTTTTTAGCCTCGCCAAGAGTCCGGAGCACCTCAGCGCGCTTGCGCGACAGGCACTCGGTGATGTAGAATCCGCTCCCTCTCAGATCTAACCTGTTCTAGAAGACGGTGTCTCGGATGGAGCCGGCCCCAGGCTGTACAAATCTGCAGATGATGCGCGGGTCACCTCGTCCCGGCAGCCGGTGAGCTCTGTCGATGTCGTGCCGCGTCACCGACAGGCCGGGGAAATGGCGGCGCAGCAGGTCAACCGCCAGCTGCTCCACGCTCTCCCCAGTCCCGGGCTGTTGATTGACAGGTGGTTTCTTGGGGACCGCAGCTCCCGACAGAACTAGCGACGGCAGCCGGGAGACCTGCTCGTTCTCCTCCGTCTGCGCCTGGAGCTCCCTGAGTTCCCGCTGGGTGTCCCGCACTGTCGCCGCCATTCCCGCCAGCTCCGCCTCCTTCTCCTGCATCCGCTCCTCCACCTTTCGCAGCCGCTGCCCCACCGCCGTTAACTGCTGCTTCATCGTGTTCTAAAATTCGTCAAAATCGGACTGAATCTGCACGCGCAGTCTAGCGAGTGCCGTGTCGAGCATCGCCTCGAATTTACCCCACTCACTGCCAGTGTCTCGCGTCTTGGAGACACGCTGGGCTGGTGATCGGACTCTCCTCTGTCCCGCTTGTTGGCCGCGGAGCTGTTGTCCTTCTCGCGGACCATGTTCGTCACTGATCGATGTCGGCGCATTGTCGCGGCCCTGCTATTTGACGGTCCTGGGCGTGCCACTGCCGGAGAGTCGGCACTGTCTGCAGACTCATTAGTGAGACCCTTCTCCATACTACTGGGGTTCAGATAACGCTAAATGCACTGTCCTGCCCTTCTCACTGTTGCACTGTTCCGTCGCAATGCTTGACGGATTGCTACCGAGCCACAGTCACTGATTTTTCCGCCCGCCGCCCGTGGCCCGAGGCTGCGCCAGCCAACGGCAGTCGCCTGACCTGACCGGGTCACCCCAACACTACACCGGCTCGCGGAGCGCAGCGCACACAACCGCCCCCGGCCGGGTCTCGAGCCGAACTGGTAAACCCGCGCGTTACTGGGGTATATTCTGTAACGCGAGTTACTGGGGGGAGGCAATTTATAGCCCCCCCTCTGATCTCCGAAACTACTAAACACTAAACTGATCTTAAAAAGTAGAACGGCATTCGATAGCCCTATCAAATTTGTCGAGGGAAACCTAATATTGTTATCCTCAGGGTCACCGATGACATCACAGGTCACGTAAAATAAAAAATGTTTGACCGTGCCATCAAAGTCCGGTGGTCGGCATTAATGCGCAAAATGCGATATCTTACGCATATAATTTGGTAAATTGGGTATGATTCGTGCAATCTGACACTTTTACTTACCATCTTTAAAGCTAATTTGAACCTTGGTCAGGTCCAAGGTCATCCGAGGTCACGAGGTCAAACTGAAGATTACGGTCATTAGGAGTTGTAACACATGTTCATGGGTTCGTTTATCGATTAGAACGCGAAAAATTACATTAGAACATGTTTTTTCATACAAATTGAAACAAAAAACAAAAAAACGGAAATGCACTTTTTGCTTATTGTTATTCAGTAAAGGTGGTCTAATTTTGTCTTTGAAAGGCTGTCACTCAGTCATTTTTAAAGATATTGACTTCAAACCTACTACACACATTCATTAAGATCAAGATAATTACATATATTCCGTTTTTTTTCTTCTGAAAATTCATTTTTTTGAAAAATTTCAAAAAACAAAACAATTTATCTTTAGATGTCTCAAAATTTTGAATTTCATAATTTTCAAAAATCCGAGAGAGCGGTTTGATAGCCCAGTTTATTTCCTGTCGTTTGATGTATGACAATTGAGTTTTTCTTTAAAACTGTACATTTGACAGCGTTTCCCGCAAAACCTCATTTTTCAACAAAAACGCAGAACATGACGTCACTCTGACGTAAATTCCAGTTGATCTATAATAGCCTCGTCTTTTTCCATCAAGCAGATAATGTCAAATTGATCTGGGACATGGTGCTGAAAGTTTGGTCACGATACCTACGTTGATTTAGGAGATATTGCAGAATAACGGGAGGGGGGCTAATAAATTGCCCCCCCAAGTAACTCGCGGGTTAACCCGCGCGTTACTGGGGTATATTCTGTAACGCGAGTTACAGGGGGGGCTATTTATAGCCGACTTCTGATCTCCGAAACTACTTGACTGATCTTAAAATTTTAACGGCAATCGATAGTCCTATCAAATCTGTCGAGGGAAACCTAATCTTGTTATCTTGAGGGTCACCGATGACGTCAAAGGTCACGTCAAATACAAAATGTTTGACTGTGCCATTAAAGTCCGTTGGTCGGCATTGTCGCGCAAAAATGCGATATTTAACGCATAATAAGTTAGTAAATCCGTATGATTCGTGCATCTGACACTTCGAATTACCATTTTAAGCTAATTTTGACTTTTGGTCAGGTCAATGTCATCCGTGGTCACGAGGTCAAACTGAAGATTACGGTAATTAGGAGTTTTAACACATTATTATGGGTTCGTTTATCGATAAGACCGCGATAAATGACTTGAGAACATGTTTTTACATACAAATTAAAAAAAACAAAAACAAACGGAAATGCACTTTTTGAGAGATTCACGAATAGCTGTAGAGTGGAATGGACATTAGAGGGACGAGTCCCGTGACATGTTCTCATACGGCCGCGTGGCGGCGCCACGTGCACCAGGCGGCAGTCGCAAGTATGCAGTGGGGAACATTTGGCGTCTTTCAGATGATTCAGATAAGGAGCCCAGACGAGAGGAGTTGGCAGAGGTTGAGGCTGCGTCACGCCAAAGCTAGAGGTATGATAAGGAACTCGATTACCTGCCTAGCAACCACGACAACAAGCGCTAATGCTTACTGTTATACAGAAAAGGTGCACTGAAAGAAAAATGTACTATTGTGTGACCATTTTCGGGGTGATACTATTCAACAACTAGCCTATTGTTTACTTTCCAGAGATGGTAATATCGTTTGGTACAATCATGGCTGACTATGGTTTTTAACTAATCTGTGCCTATCCAATTTACAAGCTCTTGAAGAAGATAAATGTTCTGGTATTAGTAACGGGATCGTTAATTTTTGGGTACCATTTGTTTTACTATTCGCAAAAACAACTGCGAGCTGGTAGTTATATTATCGTACAAGCCGAGTCTTTCAACAAAAGTGGAACAGAAGCTTCTACGTTGGAACTATTGTGTTTACCATGTGAACATTCCGTTAATGAGCAGCCGCCGCCAGAGGTGCAAAAACCCCGCCACTCGCCGACCAGGGTATGTGCCAGAAGACGAATGAAGAAAATAATGGAAACGTGACAGATATCAGTCACACAGGCTCCATTACAAAAGGCTTTCAAATGAAAACCGTGACATTCTGGAAAATGTCAGTACTAATACATCATTTATCTAATTTTGGCAGCAAATTAGTTGAATTGCTCACGACGTCACTTTCTCTACGGTGATTGGCCCTGCACACAAAACAGACTGCGCGCAGAACGAGCGGTCTCTTAGAACAATAATGTGTCATATCTGCGCCACAGTTGCCGAAGAAACCTGTCACATGCAATTTCCCTGGCGGAAACTGTCTCAACGCCCAGCAGAATTTTTTCCATTGAAATCGGCACTATTGGCCCTGATCCCGTGGTCGCGCAGAAGTGCCGGATTTCGTGTCACGCCGTGTGACAGGGGACGGAGCCCAGCGCCTGTTCTAGTAGCTTTGCTAGCGCCGAGCATAAGGCCTTGCGCCCAGCAGCGATAGGAGAAATACACAGGCAAAGTGTTGGGCCTGGTTGGGCCTGTGCGTTTATGCTCCATGAGTTCTTGTGCCTCCATCATGAGATATAATGCATTGCGGCTATTCAGATTCCAGGGTATTGTTACAATGGCCAAAAGCGCAGCTTCAAGCGACACAATACCGCGAAGCATCGTGGTCAAACAAGTGTTTTTCAGAGCAATGCTTTTGGCCATGGAGGGCGCTGGTGTGATTCAAAACCACTATAATTATACTGGCGTGATTGGGTCATGACGAATATGGATGTGATGGGTACTGATGACCCCTACACTGACAGAAGACCAGAATCCACTAAAGGTAAGATATTGTGTGGGAACCGAACAGGAATAATGATCTGCAGAACTTAGTGTAGGGTAAACAATGATGATGATGATTGGGGTTTAAGGGCGGGCCGACAACTAAGGTCACATGCCGTCCATAGGGTAAACAATAATCTTTGACTAAGGTATCTGTCGTTTCAGTGCAGTGTGTAGGTAATTTAGCAAGGGGTGGGTGGTGAAGCTGGTTGAATGACGTCACTAATGTCCTTACATTACTTATTTTATGCAATGTAAGGAACCAATAATAGGTTGAACCAATCCCCACCTAGGGTTAGGTTCAATCACCTGTGTTTTGAATCTCCATCAGCTGTAATATAAAGGTTAAGTAAGGTTCGTCAGACACCAGTGACGTCATTCAACCTGCTGCACCGCCCAGCCCTTATTACACTATCTACACAAGGTGCACCAACCAACAGGTACCTTAGTCAAAGATTACCAGGTAAACCATCCTTAAAAATCCTTTAGTTATTTCAGACTTACACTGGCAAATTAACTAATTCAGCTTATCGCTTCATTGCTCATGATCTGATCAATTAAAGAGAGTGTAGGTACCTAGGACCTAGGTACTCTTTCGGGATGTAAAATATATTTGTATTACCGTAAGAAACTATTGGTTTTATTATAGGATACATTTAAGGTCACGTCTGGTCTTTGGAGCCCCTTTAGTTGAATTTGTACTCATATTCTGTTTTGGATATTGTTTTTTATATCCTAAAATTATCACTATAAACAGAGTAAATAATCTTTCCTTACTAACAATGTGAAATAGCTACTGAGGCTCTTGTTCTGCGGCTGCTAACAGCGTGCACAAGCTGTTTTCTCTTGGCCACCGCTAACAATATAATATATGGTAGCAGTTTAATAGTTAGGGCAGTGTTCTTGTAGCAAAAGCCTCACTGGGAATTACCCATAATTTTGTGATTCCTTACTGATTTTGGCAAATTTGAAATATATCAGCAACTAGAGCGTATGTGGAGAACTGAAGTACCTACCTAATGGCTTGTTTCCGAAAAATATGTTCCTTAGACCAGTGTCAACAACTCCACATGAGTGACATGAGTAGGCGCTTTCCCTTTTTTATATTACTCCCAGAACATTCCTGTGATGCTTGTGGGCTTATTTTTTCATCAGTTTATGTTGTAGCTCAAATGCTAATGATAATAAACTGGAAAATATATTAAATGCAAGTTGCAACATATTTTGTTTCTGGTCTCTATTTTATCTTGATATTTTATTTGAATTATTTTGCAGGTTCTACCAAATTGGTGCAGAATTTATTCAAGTTTTCATGAAGAATGAGAAGCAGCTTACTTTTTTATCAGATCATATACCTAATCAGACCCATAAGTTCAAAGAACCTATCATTTTTGGGCATTTACATTTGAACTATGGGTAGTTACTCCCAATCCTGCACTACATTTAATTTCTTATACATGTACTTGCAATTTTTGGCTTCTCATCCACTTACCTGTGGCCTTGCTGCTCAATGTATTTCACACTTAAATTTGACTATTATTTTGTGGCATGTTGATACAGATTTGTAGCTATCAAGAAATAGCATTCAAGATAAGTACATAAATTTCAGCATTTGTGTATACTGGCATTCAATCTTAAATAACAGACATGAAGCTGGAATAAATGTGGTTCCAGGGTTCCTCAATGCTTGTGACTTGCTCCATTTTGTTCTGAAAAACAAGTTCTCTCAGATAGTCTACAAGCTTCTGGAATTTTGTCATGGATAATATAAAAATAAGCAAACCATGCACTGGAACATGTATATGTACAGGGCACATTATGAATGGCTGTATCATATTTTGACAAGCTGGAGCCTGACATGCCCTCCCCCTGAGGTTTTCGTTGGAATAACGTTTTACACATGCAGCATACTTGCTGAAAATTTTGAGTAGCTTGAGTTAACAAGAATTATGCGTATATCCTGTTATTTTTTATTGGTTTTGGTAATTTGTCTGGGAGATAATTGACGTTTTAGTGACGTCATGTGGTAGAAAAAATGAAAAATAATGGAAAATCTTGAAAAATAGCAGCATTAACCCTATAACTGCCGGGGGGGGGGCGAAATCGGCCCCATGAGTTTTCCGCGTACAGTTCATTCATAACCCAACCAACAATCTTCAAATTGCTGACTGTTTCCTATCATTTCATTGTGCATCGAATGCTGTACTTTTTTCCCAAATTAAACCATTAGGAGGGGGTCCAAGACAGTTTTTTAGGGGGGCATGTTCGGCCGTTTTGACACACAATCTGTGCATGGTTAAGCACTCGTGGAGAGTTGTGTGTTGAAGGGAAGTGTTAGCGAAAACAGTCATCGGTAGAAAATTGATTGTTCTTTCAGATGGCAATCTCGACATTTCAAAATTTTGAATTTTGAAATCCGAGAATTTCGAAAAACTTTTTTTTCATAAAATAATACAAGTTGTTTATTTCCATGACGTTTAACAAAAGGAATTTATGTAAGAGAAAACATGCCAATTAATATGTTTTGAAAGTTTCAGGGTGATGTCTAAATATTTGATGACCTGAGGCCGTTCTTATTTAAAAAAAATTGTGTCACCGGCTCGATTGTATAAGAATGGCTTCAGGACTGGATATTTGCTATTTTTGGGCACAATATAGGATACCAACATTGTATTTGGCTTTGCTGCTACAAATCTGAGGCACTATTTCGACGCTAAACATCTCCTGCGCCGAGTTATGAACACATGAAAGAAAAAAAATCGAGCCAGCGGTTCGATTTTTTTATAAGAACGGCCTCTGATGTCAGGTCAAATGCTAACCTTCCAATATAAATATATGGTGAAAAATGAAAAATAAGGGTTTAACATATTGTATCAATCCAATTATTTTAGTATCATGTACCCCCAGACCTGAAACCCAAAAATTGCACACTGTTAGATTCCTCTCATGACAAGCAACAGTAAGGCGAGGGTTAATGACTCTGCTGTGTGCACTGTGCACCCAGTTTTCCATTTCCTTTAAGATGGAAGAAGTATAAATACAAATTTGAAGTTAATATGTTCTTACTGGTACCTATGTACTAAGCAGTGTAAGCGATCTGATGTTGATTGTTATCATCTCGATTTTGGTATTTTTATCTCAGTGTTTCAGATGGTTTGCTGATATTGTATAAGAGATGTGATATTCACGTGAAATGGCGAATTTCTATTTGAATTTTACATCGACTTTGCTGAGCTTTATGTCGCGTCTGTGAAAAACTGTTTTTTGGTATATTTTTATATTGATCTGTGGTCGAAATCATTCATTAATTAATATATTTTTTAACTTTGTGTGTTTTACATTGTAAGTCCAGGCCATCAAAAAGATATATATATTATATATATATAATATATATATTATATATACCAAATATATATATTATATATATACTATATATATATATATTATATTATATATACTTTATATTATATATATATATTACATATATATATATATATATAGATATTTATATATATAATTAAAAGATAAAAATTGAGTTTGTCTGCAGCAGTACACTGTACTCATAATGGATCCCAAAATTGATGGTCTGCTTCGTTGTGAGGTGCTCTAAAATGATGAAACATTGTATCTTTTGCCAAGATCGTCCAAGATCTGGCATCTTTTTTCAAAGCTGATGAACGAGCCTTTCGTACCGAGCAAAGGGATACAAGAGTGGATCCGACAAGGGGATGGCGAATTCCATCTTGGAGAGGAGGATGCCAGGCATCCGCCTGGTCGCTGACCTCCACCAGCTGGCTGTGTCCGACGCCCCTGTGCCAGTGTCGATGTCGGCTCGTCTCGTCTCGTGCAAGAGACGGCAAACAGACTGGCTGTAGGTAAGCTCGTTCGCGCTCCGCTGTACCCGTTGCGTCGCATCCGGTGCTCTATTGCAGCTCCGCGCCAACGCTCGTGCACCAGTCAGCAGCTGCTGGAAGCTGTTGGGTGAGTCGCGACCATCAGCAAGAACCTCCACATTAAAGCAATTCGCCGATTTTGGGAGCGCCTTTTGCTTCGAGTCCCAGGATAGTGGTCGAGTCGATGGCAAGCATCATCATCGGCGAAGTGTTTGGTGATCGATCACCGTTAGCTCAATCATGAAAACACCGCGCAGAAGCTGGTGGTGGGTTGGAACAGACCGTTCTTGTGTCTAGCTGACCGTTTGTTGAAGAGTGTCTAGCGAAGTCTCTCAGGTCGGGACACTTTCAGGTGTGGTGAGGAGGAATACCTCTATCGACCAGTCTATGGAAATGCACAGTGATATGCGGCCACAAAAAAAGTCACCGACTCTAAGCGTGTCTTGTAGAGCTGAAATAAATATTTGTAGTAACTGAAATGCAGACTGTGTGGGAGTTTCCTTTGACTCGAGGCATGAGCTCTCGAAGTTGCTTTGTTCATGTGAGTTGTTTAGCTACCCGTCCTATGTTTTTTGTCTTTCTCGAAGCATCCCAGTGTGAACAATGTATGGTCACGACGGGAAGTAACTGGTGTTGTGGTAATAAACACAAGTCATGGTCCTTAGACGGATCTGCAATGTATCATAGCGGTTTTGAAACGTTTTGTTTTATTATCTTACTCTAGCATGTTTCATCCTCGGCAATATGTTCGGTTTTAATTGTTCGTCTACCAATCGCTATTGACACTAATTGAATGGCAATGGTGTATGATTATCAGTCAAATGGTTTGCAATACAAGGATTATGAAACGAAATGGGAATGTTTCAAGATTTTGCGGCCATCGGAAATTGTGAACTTGAGCCGACCAAATTAAGAATGAGCGTTCTTTTGTAGGTATATAAGGTAAGTAACAACCAAAAGGTTACCGAACTCGCCGGCTACTCTTACGTGTGTTACGGAAGTGAGGTGTGCGGCGTGGCGTGACATGGAGTTTATGAAAAGCCCATATTTTTATGTAAAATTGATGTAAAAGACGCGTGACAGATTTCATGTAGCAATGCTTAGTATGTGACAGGTTGGGAGGTTTCTGCACCTCTGCTTAAGCATTTCTGAGATTTTAGACGCTTTTTTCAAGGTGAACTATTCCCTTTAAGTGCCACTTAGCAGTTTCGACGACCAAAAGAGAGGCTTCAGTCGTCCCACGTCGCTGAACAAATCCAAATTGCAAGTCATGAGGGACAAAATATTTTTCCAGTTCATCTAAAGTGAATAACTCTAGAAGCTTTGACAAAGTTAACGCTTACGAGATGGGTCTGTAATTGTCCAACTCATTCGGGTCAAGACCATATTTATTCAGGAGAGGCTTAAAGGGAGTGTGCCTACTCACATTGGTCATTGAGTTGTTCCACTAGTCTGTAAAGAACATATTTTTCTGAATTTACCATGTACTTCATTTCCCCAGAATCACTTTAGTTGCGAATAGTCCAAAGTCGCCAATCCACATTCTGCAGAAGATTAATTATCAATAGTCGCCAGAGAGCTTTCGCACTAGGAAGCATTGCTTTTTTTAAAATTACAACGCTAGCATATATTGTTAAAGCTCTGGCCAGAGCCGCATTATAGGTAACATTTTCGCTACTCTGTTTATAGTGACGATCGTTTTAGTTTTAGAAAACAAAACAAATGCAAAACAGAAAATAAGTAAAAATTCAACAAAGGGCTTCCAGACGTTGAATTTTATCTAACAATAATCAAGCATGTAGCTTCTTACCGTAATAAAAATATTATTTACATTTCAAAAGAGTAGGCACACTCCCTTTAACCCGCGCCGGCCGTGCTCGCGCCCACCTTCCTCGGCCGGGGTTTTCGACACCCCCCCTTCTAACTCGGCTCCTATACCTTAGACATAAACTAAAAATACCGTTCGAGAGCTCGTCAAAAGGATTTGGAAACTATTTCGGTGAAAATTTTGCTCAGGTCAAGTATTAGAGCACCAGAGGTCATCAAAGGTCAAATTTTCTCAAATTTTCCAATTTAGAATAGCTCCAGATATTCCCCAAATATCTCGGAAAAACTAGATAGCTAGAGTAAACAAGTTAGGAAGCATAGATAGATATTTTTGAATTTGCAATGCAACTTATACCTCAGATTAGCTCAGAATCAATAGTTTAGGCTTCCAGAGCTCATCAAAGGTCAAAAATGCATTTTGGTTAAAATATGTTTTCCGAATAGCATTTATCTAAAAATGACACATAAATGATTTTAACACTATTCGTGTTCCTCTCGCTCAAGACGCGTTTTAAAACATATACATGATGACCTGGTCGTAAGTCAACTTTTCAAAAATTTGACCTCAGGTCAAGCGTCATTTGCTGACCCAGAATAGGTCATGTTGCATATGGGGCGACCGGACAGAACGATACAAATACAGTGTGTCATCTGCTCGTCTCTATCTTCATTATATCAGAATTATTAGCAAACTCATTGCTGATGACCTCAGATGACCTCAATGACCTTGCTAGAGATCTTTAGAAAACAATCGCACCTAGTCATTCAGAATGAGCTAAAAACATGATTCTGAAATAATCAGCCTGATCCGTGTATACTTTTAGAATTAAGAAGCATCTGTTATTTTCCCATTCAACTTATAATGGGGAGGTCAGGAAATTGACCTGACCTTTAGGTCACCTATATCAAAATCGAGATATAAACAAACTTTAGATAGTCATCTCTTATGACACCCTGTAAGTACGAAACCAAATCCGCTAAAACTGTGGCTTTGGTGGAACCTCAAACTTTTTCGGAGTGGGTCACTGAACCTAGCTGGTGACCTGACCGTACATGACCTATTGTCAAAACTTTTTGAAAGCTGTACAAAAATGATCAACAGTACATGAAAATTGTGCGCTACGCGCCGCCGTTTTCCCAATATCCAGGAAAAACCTTAGGGGGGTGTCTAAACACCCCCCCCGCCCGGCCGGGTTAACCACAACTGCTTGAAAAGGATACGGGAACAGTCAAGTTGGCAAAACACGCTGTTAGGAGACGGGCAATTACCGCAAACAGTTCGGTTGACGAGCCGTACAAAAGATGCTCTGCCGTAACACAGTCTGCTCCAGGGGCCGAGCTACGTTTTAGTCGCAGTACCAGCTGGGCAACCTCCTGAGGTGTGACCGCACGAGGGTCACCATCATCACACCCCGCCTGCAAACGAGCAGCGACGACATCCCGAACCCAAAGCTGGTTTGGAGAGAGCTGGGCATCGTCATCCTAATGGATAATATAAAAATGAGCACCGAAAGTGTCTGCACCTAAGCACACTGTTCAGGCTGCACACCTATTCGCGCGTGATTTACATGCCGCCAAAAAGAGCCTATATTTCCACCCCGCCGGAGCCTATTCAAGAGACGAGCTTCATGGTTTATCTTTGCACAAGACGCGTGCTTTCGCTCACGTCTGTAAGCGCGTATAGCTTTGCGTTAACAATTATGCACAACAGTATGCAACCGATAGCCAGACTCAAGCCAAAGATAGTGCCAAAACCGGCCTTATTCCCGCGCTGCAGAAAACACAAGGGTTCCACCAAAGTTTTGTGGCCGCCCTAGATTTGCGCACATCCCGAAATCGCACGCAGCGCATGGATTGCATAGAAAATGAAAGTGTCTTAAGTCAGCTAAGCCCACCGCATTATCGTAAAAATGGCGGCGAAGCTGCTATGTATGACGACCAGCAGTCCCCTGTATCGCAATTTCAACTTCTTCGCAGTTCCATCTAAGGACATCAGGAATACTAGTAGGGGCACTGTTAGTAACAGGAGGGCTGGACGCCATATCTAATTGCAATTGAAGCTTAAGTGTGGAAATGATCGGCAGGTGAGGACTTAGATTATCGGCCGATTGAGGAACTATCACACACTTAACCCGCGCCCCACTGGGCCTCTGCATTTCCTTCGCCCGACTGGGGGGGGGTTGAACACTCCCCCCTCAAACTCGGCTTCCCATGCACGTGACAAAAAAAAGACACTGTTCGAACCGTTATCAAAAAATAATTTCCGAAACTATTTTGACTTTTTTCGCTCACGTCAAAACTCAGGCACCATGAGTTCAAATCGAAGGTTCAAATTTTCAATTAGGACATGCTCCAGAACCCCCAAATATCTCTGGCAAACTATATCTGTCTAAAACAAATGTTCTTAAGACTATCGCTAGCCAATGAAATTGCAATCGCATCCAGCGTCCGCAACATTACCTCAGGTCAATAGTTAGCCTCTAAGCGCGTCATTAAATCAAACTGAGTTTGGCAAAAAAATTTTCGTGAATAATATCTTACCTAACAAAGCATACGCCATAACTGTTACGCCAATCGTGCTTGTCTCGTCAATTGCTTTGAAACTATGTCCAATTTGATCATGTTATCAACTTAAAAAATACCTCAGGTCAATCAAGTGAGACCAAGTAGGTATGTGCATATCAGTAGATGTTCTGAGAGACAAACACACTTGTTGTAAGCTTGCAGTGTATCTATCTCATTATGGCCGAGTTATTGACGAAAAGTTTGGTTGACCTTCATGACCTCAGATGACCCCGCTAAGGTTCCCTGAGCAAACCCTGCACTTGCGATCATACATAATTATCATTATGATAGCATCATCCAGAAGAAAAGTACTTGAATATCGTCGCCAAAAGAAAGCATTTTCATTATTTCTCATTGGACTTATAATGGGGAGAATTCGCCACATTGACCCGACCTAAGGTCACCGAACAAAAAATCCGAGATATACATTTTTGTAGAACCAATGACTTAATGTAATCCTAAGAGTTTGATATCGATCCCTCAGTAACTGTAGTCATGCACGACGCGCAAACGTTTTTGTAGGTAGGGTCATGACCTTACCTGGTACCTGACCTTACCTGACACGAAACTTAATTTTCGCAAATATGTCCGGAAAGAATCAGTGAATAGTATATGCCAAATTTGGCGGCCGCTACGCGCCGCCGTTTTTTCGTTATCTTGATAAAACATGAGGGGGGTGTTCAAACCCCCCCTTCCAGTGGGGCGCGGGTTAACCAAGGACGAGATGAGACAGCCCGGCATCATATGAATGAATTTTTGACAAAAGAGAAAACCTACACGCTGCCAAATATATGGTTCAATTATTTTAAGACAATTCTGGTGAATCGAATACAAGCGAATCTTTGTTTATCACGGCGTTATTACGGCGGCGCATAATTATTTATTACGAGAATGAAAAGCCTTGCAGTTACGCGCCCTATCCCATCAAGAACAAGAACAAGAGAATGGAAACTTACGGCACTTGATTTTATCCCATATTAGCCGTTTTCACGATTAATTATTTTGCGCGAAATGTCTTAAAACATTTTAAAATGTTTTCAAATGTTTTAGTAGTAGCCGTTTTCACGATGGACTAACTTGCGAAAAAAACAAGTTTTTCCCCTCGCCCTACAAGGCTAAGGGGGCGAGGGGAAAAACATGGTGGCATGAGTTGTGAATTGTGTTAAATATAGGGCGAGGGTTACATAAATGTTTTAACCCTCGCCCCGTAGGGCGAGGGTTAAAACATTTCTTGGAAATTAGTCCATCGTGAAAACGGCTACTACTAAAACATTTTAAAATGCTTTAAAACATTTCGCGCATAATAATCCATCGTGAAAACGGCTATTTATTGACATTTTCGTAAAAACAATAATATAGAAACTAGTTTTTTCCACAAGCCTCTGAATGGTATGCGGAAATTGTGTCAGCTATGTGACTTGTGTGCAGCTAATGCCATAGAAATTTATGTGATTTGTGATAGTTGTTGAATATCGTGGTTAATCGTGGCATGTCGTGCCGACTGTTGCCCGCAAGCCACAGCATTGCGTACATAAACCGCCACCATTACAAGTCTCACCTCACCCTACCAAATCCGCACGAATCCGCACCAGCTCCTTCCAAATCTCAATACTCCAAACCCAATGACTCAGTGTGGCATTCTTCATGCTCAATGAAGAATGACTGTCTGGACCACCACTGGACCAATGCAAAGTATGCTATAATACACCAATAGTGAGCCCAGATCCAGACCAGTAAGGGCTCACCAATAAAGGTTGATTTTAATTTGTATCATCCGTGTATCATCCGTGTCAACTGTGTATCATCCGTGTACTGTACTCATCCAAGACAATAGGCTAGCCAAAGACGTTTGTACAATAAAGGTTTTAAATATGTATATTCAATTGCATGTTATACTCTTTACATGGACTGGCATGACAAAGGCGATACCAGCGGTATAGCACGCGATTCAGAGAAGAGCGGTCCAGGGCACAGCGGTTCAGAGGAAAGCGACTCAGAGGAGAGCGGTTCAGAGGAGAGCGGTTCAGAGGAGCGCGGCTCAGCGGAAAACGGTTCGTTNCTGGTCCTGTTTGCGTGGTGAAGAACTGATGACTGCTCGCGCGTGGATCGGTTTGTCGATCGCGATTGGGACGGCGACCGGGTTACCGGTCAGCGTTGGCGGTTGACGACTGGTAGCGGTGCACGCGCGGTGACGACGGGTACCGGCCGCCTGGCCAGTCACGTCCTTGCCGATGGTTGGTCGTCGACCGAGCAACCACGCTGCAAGTGGTAGCATCCCGTGGGCCGCGGCACCGCGGGCGGGGAACTGCCAGGCCGGGCGGGTGCTCCGCCGACTCAACCCGTGCAGGGCGCTATGTCACCGCCGGTCTCCGGTGAGCAGATCCGCAGTTGCTGACGAAGTTCGGGGGGCGCGTAGCTCCTGCGCGTCTCGAGAAGCCGCCTCCTGCGCCCTGCAAACGGTGACGGCAGCGGGAAGAGACAGATCCGGCATGGCACAGAGACATTTGACGGTCTCTGAAGACCTCAGACCCATAATAACTCTATCCCTTATAAGAGAATCTCGACAATCATTGCAGAAGTTGCAACTGCGGGCGAGTTCTTTAAGGGACGTTAAAAAATCATCAAAGGATTCGCCCTGTGCCTGGATCCTTTGCATTGAATCTCTTACGCTCGAATAACCTGCGTGAATTTGACCGGTTGCGCTTAATTTCCCCAGAGCATCTCAATGGATTGCTTTCACATTGAAAACGGTCACTTTCACTTAGCTTCGAGGTTCCTGTACTCTAATGGTGTCGTCTGTGAGGCAGTCTCGGAGAGTAGCCATCTGAACGCGGGGCTCCGCCCGCTCCAGACCAGACAGCAGGACGTGGTCCTCCCATCGCTCCCGCCAGACGTTGAAGAGCTCGCCCCGGTCGCTGGCGATGTCCAGTTCTGTCAGGTTCGCTGTGTTGTGACGACCGACCCCGTGGGCCAGCTCCGGCTGCCGGGAGCTCCGGCCACGACACCACGTCGACTGTTGTCCACATCTCCACTGTTTGAGGACTTGTCCGCGGAATCGCCCTGCCGGCGTGCGCCATGTTATACGGGAGTAGTCCAAAGACCTTGTATTATCCTCAGGCACGTTGTCTCCGGTCACGTCTCGCCACACACTTGCCCCCCGCCGCTCCTCGCCACCGCGGGACCCGCCCGGCCGGCCGACATGCCGGCGGGCATACAGCGACAAGGGCGGCTCCAGATAGGGAATGTGGGGGCACACCAGCACAGAAACTAAATATTATAATATCTTTTAGTGAAGGACTGTTATAAAGCCCCCCACGTTTAAAAAATATAGACAACTTTTGCGCGCATTAGACAATTTCTGCGCACCGTCTTCATAAACAATACGCAACCTAAGTGTGACGTCATAAAAGTAGCATGGCATACTTAGCTGACGACGTAGTGTTAAAGGTCATAGGCCGTAAGTTGTTCCTCAATTCATCGGAAAACGGCTTAGTTCTTAGTGATGTGAGATACATCACGTTATAGAAGGACATTTGCTATATTTTTTAAATAATAAAAAGATAGACTTATTGCAAGAATGAAGCGAAATGAAGCTAAGAAAGAGTACGTTACGTTTTTGGCGCACTTGTGACACAATATTTTCTCACATGGCGTTTAAATTTGCAGCCGTTACTGCGTCTTTAAATGACGTCATATCATGTATCACTGTTGATTTGTTCATCTTCAGTTGTTTTTATCATGCAATTTACTTAAATATAGCTCAATTAAATACAAAAAGGCAATATAATTTATTAGTTGTGTTTTCAGGAAAGTTGCTGACAATTATGACGCATGAGTATTACTCTAACAAGAATTACGAAGCAGCGTTAGCTTAAAACTAGCTTTAAATCTTCTTAAATAAATGATAAAAAATAGCTTGCTCCATTTCGTGGCCTCTCAATGCTAAGGTGAACTTCATTTAACGGCAGGGGCGGCGGAAGAGGGGGGNCTGGTTCAACGATGGTGTACCTTCTGCGGAGATGGCATCGTTTACGATCCACTGCACCACCGTCGTCGAATCGCACACGGTATCTGCGGTGCGGACCAACGGCGATTACTGTACCGCATCTCTCCCACCGGCGCGAGCGAGGGTCGGCACTCTCAACTCTATTTCCGACCGGAACTGTCAGGTAGATCTCGTTGCCTCGGTGTCGTATTGTACGTATTTCCCTTGTTCTTTGTTGCTGCTCCTGTCGTCGTTCTTCAATCCTCGGGGGTCGAGTCTGGATATTTTGGGGTTGTTGGGAAGATTTGTCCCGGATTGGTCGTCCGTACACGACTTGGTGCTGGTGACGCGCCGTGGCTCCCCTGGTGGTGTTTCCAGTGTTTGGAGGATCCCGCTAGTCCATGCTTCCTCGTCCAGTCGGCCCCTGCGGACATCCCAACATCTTCTTAACAGCTTTTTGGAGGACTTAACTCCCGACTCTGCACGGCCATTAGACTGAGCATAATGAGGTGACGACGTGTGATGAACAATGCTCCATTTTCGCAGAAAATCACGAAATTGATATGATGTAAATTCGGGGCCGCCATCGTTCCACAAAGCTTCAGCAACGCCCACCTGGCGGAATACTTTTAACAGAGCTGAAATGATTTTGGTGGTGCTAGATTGGAGACCCAAGTATTATACGTGACGCCACCCGGAACAGCCATCGACAACAATCAGGTATTTACCTCCGGCGTGGCTGACGATGTCGACATCCAGGTACTGGAACGGGCGATCTGGGGTCTCGTGCTGGATCATCGTCTCTCGCTGTTGAGATGGGAGCTCGCTCTGACACCGCTCGCATTGCCGTGTGATGTTGTCTATGTCGGTATCCATGCCCGGCAATAGACGATTTGACGCGCTCTTGATTTTGTTCTTTCCTTGCCCAGGTGTCCGGCATGAAGCGTCAGCAGAGTCTGTTTTCTGAGCGCTGCCGGTATGACGACCCGGCATCCACACAGGACGATGCCGTCGTCCACTGTGAGGCGATCACGGACGGGCCAGTACCTCTTCACGGTTTCTAGCACTTCTGACTTGCTGTTGGAAAACCCGTTTTGAATTGTTCTATCAACAGCTGAAACTCACGGAATCTATGGTCGACGGTTTTACAAACTTCTCCGAGTGGCGGAACATCGGCTTGATGAGCCTGGATTCTTCACTGACGGACGGACTGTACGACAGGCAGCGTGGGGTTCTTCTTCCGCATTCATCACCTTCTTAACCGGGTGACGGATCAGGTTCCTGGATAGGGCGTTGTCGCGGCACCATGCCTGCGAGCCTGGCACCGAGGTAGCTGTGAAATGGTCCGACTCGCCATTTTGCGTTCAGGCGCTGCAGTCTCGGATTCTCAATCTCTGCCAGCGTCTTGTTGAAGATTGGCACGAAAGGCCGATGGTCAGTCAGTATTTTGATGTGTGACAGTCCACAGAGGAACAGTCGGCACTTTTGCAGTGCCCAGCAGACTGATAACGCCTCCAATTCGATCGTTGTGTATCGGGTCTCAGCGTCACTGAGGAAGCGTGATCCGGCCTGGATCACACTGCCATCTTTGACAGCTTGTCGCAGAACGAGTTCCAGGCCCTACTTGCGGCTGGCGTCCGTTGCAATCGTTGTCGGTTGGGTGGGGTCAAAGTACCCGAGCGTCGGTACTGACGTTAGACATTCCTTTGCTCTTCCGAATGCTTGTTGATGGTATTCCTCCCATTTAAATGCATTCTTTGGACTCAGAAGAGGGCGTAGCGGCTCCATCAGCTCTGCGATGTTGTCAACGAACGAAGCAGCTGGTTGACAAGTCCGAAGAAACTGCGTAGGTCAGAGATGTTGGTTGGAGTCGGGCACGCAGAGAGGGATTCAGTCAGCTGCGGGTTTGGCCCGTATCCCTCATGTGACACGATGAAGCCGGCGAATTTCACCGAACACTGAGCCAGCTGGAGCTTTCCCAGGTTGAGGGCGATTCCCCGTTCCTCGCATCGTGAAAGGAACTCGCGGACGTGCTGGATGTGCTCTTTCAGGGTACTGCTGAAGATGACGACATCGCCTACTACTTTCCGGTAGTATCCAGACATTCCCTGTAGTGCCTCATCCATCCTTCGGTTGTAGTGCTCCGATATCGATGTGACTCCATATGGAGCGCGTTTAAACGCATATCTTCCGAACGGGGTGGTGAATTTTGTCAGAAGTCGGCTCTCTTCGGCGAGCGGGCACTAATGGTATCCTCTGGTGGCATCAACTCAAGGGCGGATCCAGGGGGCCAAAGGGGCCATGCCCCCCAAAAAAAACACCCAAAATCAGCGCAAATTTGACACATTTCCTGAGTTTGTCGTAAAACTAAGCAACTTTTACTAGAAAAAGTTTGTTTTAAATAGTTATTGATTACATAAGCAGCGAAATACGATGAGTTCGAATTTGCGATAATTTTGGGATTTGGCCCCCCTATAACTGTCAAAACACTTTCTGGATCCGCCAGTGCATCAACTATGTGTCATTGGTGGATTGTTTGGTCCGCAGAGGTTGCAAAATCTTACGCACTTGCCCACGTGCGAAGGTGACCGATTTTCACTTTATGTGACCTGTTGTGACTTACTAACATGTAAATCATCAACTTTTGAGTTATTACATAATAAAATAGAAATGTTTAGCACTTTTGGGGAAATCTTTAAACTCTAAGCGATTTTTAAATGGTTTTGGTGCTATTCAAATATTTTCAGGTGTGAAGGACACGTGAAGTTATTCTTTTACACTCCAATAAATATTCCTAAAAAAACAGGCTGGAGCGCTGCAAATCTTACGCACCGAGTGCGTGACCCTATTCCTTCACCATTGCGAACTTTGCCAAATGGCCGCGCACTTAGATGGGACCATTGTGGACTAATCGGCGTGAAGGTTACCTTCAGCGTTCAAGCGCATGGGACATTTTCCTTTGATGTGGTGTCTCCCGACGAACTGTCAACAACATGATGAGTCGGAGTGCCTCCGTTCTGAAGATCTCCGGATAAATTTATTCCGAGCCGAAGATCACGGGCGAGAGACAACTGCACTGGGCACGGAGGGGGCGCAGGACATTGTTGGTGTGGGGAGGGGCATGAGAGGGGAGGGGGTGATGTAACGGGAAGGGGTGTGGGGCAAAAAACTGACCCAAAACGCGCCAAACTCTGGTCCGGGCCGCTCAAAGTTGTCGCTTCTCAGTAGCTGCACATAACATAACCACACTTAAGTCATTACGTCATTGCCGGATCCCGAAGGGCGGCCGGTAGTGGGCCCTGGGGCCCCACTTGGGGCATTTTATTTCTGTTCAATCTCGGAGCGTTTGTGAGCTTGGAGCCTCCGTTCCGAAGATCCCGGATAAATTTATTCAGAGCCGAGACGTGACGGCCCCCTTAGTACCAGAATCTATTTGCTGAAGACTGAAGTTCGGCTGGTTGATTTGATTTTTTTTGCATGAACTTTAACATTGATTTTTTGTTGATAATCACTTACAAGAAATCTGAAGAAATAGTAATTTCCGATTTTTGATCTTACACTTCTCCTAATTCTCCTAGTTAATTGTGATCATTTTGGCGTTTTGAGTTCGTGTTCGTGACCATCTTGAACACTGTTTTGCAGCCTCTGGGTTGTCCGACAAGCCGATGCTACTTCCTTTCCGCTAGGTCGGGGATTGGTAGAGTTCCGGCGGACGTGCTTGTTTAGCATAGATAGATTCACACAGAGCCTGTACCGTTCGCTCTTCTTGGCGTTTTAAAGACGTGCCGCACACCAGTCCAGCGGAGTCGTAACAGGGAAGATGATGTCCTTTCCTCCAAACCGTTTCAGCTCCTCTCTCAGAAAGGTTCTCGATATTGGCAGCGGGTACGCGTTATGGGCTGGATACGCAGAACGGAACTGCGTCTTCACGCAGGTAGATCTTGTATTCTTCTCCTGGCATGCATCGTATGTTCATCGTACGAAGGGCGAGTTCTTTAAGGGACGTTAAAAAATCATCAAAGGATTCGCCCTGTGCCTGGATCCTTTCATTGAATATCTTACACTCAATAACCTCGTGTATTTGACCGTTTGCGTATTTCCCCAGAGCATCAATGGATGCTTTCACATTGGAACGGTCATTTTCACTTAGCTCGAGGTTCCGTGGTACTCTAATGTTGTCGTCTGTGAGGCAGTCTCGGAGAGAAGCCATCTGAACGCGGGGCTCCAGACCGGACAGCAGGACGTGGTCCTCCCATCGCTCCCGCCAGACGTTGAAGAGCTCCCCGGTCGCTGCCCAGGTAACAGATACCGTTGTAACAACGTTGTGAAAAATCGAGTTGGAATTTTACGTTTTAACAACGTTGCGGACAACGTCGTGAATGTTTGAATAAAAAGTTGTAAAACGTTGCAGTTAACGTTACAGACGTTGTATCGTTTACGTGTCACAACTTTGTTCTAGTAACTTTGGGAAGACAGCTTGAATGAGGTCAATGATCTAAATTTGAGCATATTCCCAATCTTACTAAGTTTTGATCAACCACGTAAGTCACGTTGCTAATGCTTGTCCAAACGTAACGTTGTGCAAACGTTGTTTCAACGTTTTGTGAGTGACACAAGTAACGTTTTTGAACAACGTTCCTGGGAGTCTACAAATTCACTACAATTGTGTAAGCTGTGTTGCAACCTTGTCACAACGTTGCGCAACCCGTCAAACTGTTAGCTGGGTGGGATTCCGTCTGTCAGGTCGCGTGTGACGACGACCCAACGCTGGGCCAGTTTCGGCTGCCGGAGCTCCAGCCGACACCAACGTACTGTTAAATGTCCACACCTCTCCACTGTCTTGAGACATTGTCCGCGGAATCGACCCTGCCGGCTGCGCCATGTTATACGCGGCAGCAGTCACAAATATTATATTGTCTTCAGGAACGTTGTCACCGTTCACGTCTCAGCCACACACTGCCCGCCGCGCTCCTCGCCACCGCGACCCGCCCGGCCGGCCGACATGCCGGCGGGCATCACAGCGACAAGGGCGGCTCCAGATAGGGAATGTGGTGGGCACACCAGCACACTTGCCACTAGATGTCGCTACGTATAGCTGATGCGTTATGTTTTCATTAATTACTCTTTCATATTTAACTGTATCGTTTGTATCACTTGCTTTGCGAATGAGGGGAAGCAAAATCCGTGATTTCAATTTGTTTCTGGAACTAATCTGTCGTCAGCAATGTGTACAGTTGCTGAAAGTTTTCCGAAACTCACTGCCGGTTTGTATTACCCAATAGCTTCCCGCCGAAAGCCATAGTCGGAGTTCGCCGCGACTTGACTTTGAAGCGTCAATTCGTGTTAGAGGGTAATGCCACTTAACTCTTACAGCCCAAAGTCGATCCTCAAATATTCTTGCTATTCTGGCTGTTTAATTATTAAAAGAAGCTAATATTGTTGAAAATATAATTAACTGCATACGCTTTTTATTTGTTAAGTTGTCTGACGGAATTATGTGTTCAGTTTGCACTTTGCAGTATTCTAAATACAATTAAAGCCCGCAAAGCAATGAATCAAAATAGTTCGGAGGCGATTCCAATTTTACGAATGATTGCCAATCATTGCAGATGTCAAAATCTTTTTTGATCTAACTAACTTCTAACTTTGATCAGTTTCGGGAGCTAGACTTTACAGATGAAATCGAACACGCTTAATCTACCGATACACACCAAAAACAATATATCGGCCCGCGAGGTGGCACTCTCCCTTCAAGCTCAGGTCGTAACAGGTCCACCAGGTCACGTAAGTAAGCTTACCTAACAAAATGTCGGTCGTCGGTGGCCATGCCAAAGCCGCAGTGTTTGTCTGAGAGATTCAAGACACGCAGGATTTCAAAAGGTCACATTACCTATAATTCGCATATCTTGGATTTGTTTTGCATCTATGACTAAAGGTTAGGTGAACTGCATGACCTCCCCATTATAAGCCAATGGAAACAATATACAAATGCTTCATTTTCAGATATTTTGCAGTGGATCAGGCCAGGCACGTAGCCAGGATTTCGTCCAGGGGGGGGGGGGGCGCCTCAAAAGGGTCCTTCCCGAGCGTTGGAAAGCCCCGCCCCCCAAAAAAAAAAGGATATGGTAAAAAACTCTACGGATTTCGCACTTTATTTGTGATTTTGTTATTATTCTTTTTTTATTTTTGTGATTTTGAAAGAGAAAATTTCAACTTTTGATGAGATGGAATGACCAGGACCTCCGGACCCTCAAAGAAAACACGTAGCAAAAATTTCGTCCGAGGGCGCCTCAAAAGGTCTGTAAACATGCACCGTCGAGAGATTCCCCGGCGCATGAAGGCCATTTCCCTGAGCTGAAAGTAAGCCAGATTCGTCGGGGTCGGCCCGTCACAAGGGTCTCTACCAACACCGTGCAGGATTTCGCCCAGGAGGGGCCGCAGAGGGCTATTCCCGAAGTGTTAAAAGGCCAGTAGAACGGATAAAAAGATCTGCTCCCTTCGTACTCGTGAGGAGCCAATTTGGCATGGTCATTGGTCATGGGCCTTTCTGACCCACCCAGGGTCCTTTCTGTCTGTTTAAGGGACCCTCTGACCTAATCAGGACCCTTTTAACTTATCAGGGGCCCTCTGGTCTGCTAAGGGTCTTCCAGCCTGTTCAGGGCCCTTTCGACCTAGTAAAGAGCTGCGCTGGCTGGTTTTTGCCCTACCGACATGCTCAGGGACCCCCCGACTCGCTCGGGATCCCTCCGACCTGCCCAGGGGCCCCTTCAACCTGTCCAGTGTCCCTCTGTGCTGGCTAGGGGCTCATTCGACGTGTTCAGGAGGCCCTCTAACCCGCTCAGGGGCCCTCTCGACCTCTCCATTGGACCCTCCGACCTGCCCAGGGGCCCATACGACCTGCCCAGGGGTCCCTTCGACCCTCCCAGGGGCCCTCTGTGCTGTCTTGGGGCCCATTTTATGTGTTCAGGGGGCCCTATGTCCCACTCAGGGGCCCTTTCGACCTGCCAAGGGGCCCCTCCGACCTGCCCAGGTGCTTCTTCGACCTTCCCAAGGGCCCTCTGTGCTGGCTAGGGGCACATTCCACGTGTTCAGGGGCCCTTTGAACCGCTCAGAGGGCCTTTTCTACCTCCCCAGGGGCCCGTCAGATCTTCCCACGGGCCCTCTGTGATGTCTAGGAGCCCATTCGATGTGTTCAGGGGCCCTTTGACCCGCTCAGGGGTCCTTTGACCCGCTCAGAGGCCCTTTTGGCTTGTCCAGGGGCCCCTCTGACATGCATTGGGCTCTTGTGAACGTCCAAGGGCCCTTTGGTCTTTCAGAGAGGGCCCTGGTGGCCCTAAAGAACCACCGAAATCGCAGTGGCGGCTCGTGGTCCTCAAAGTACCTGAGGCCCAGAACCACTAGCGGATCCAGAGGGCGGCAGGGCTTTAGCCCACCCCACTATTGATAAGCAGGGCGGCAATTCACGTTCAAAAAATTACGACACCATTGCGATTGGGGGCGCATCGCCCAGGGGCGCCATCGCTCAAGGGGGCCCAGGTCGCCGAAAACGCAATATCACAAGTTTCCCTTTTTTGATGTAGTTAGTTGTATGTACAGTGTAGGCAAATGTGTTATGTATGGTTGTATGTAATTTTCCACTGCAAGTGCAACTCTTACCCGAAAGGTGTGTCAAGGGTAAGCAATTCCACGATTGTAGAGTGCACCTGTTATTATTGTCCGGCTCACTCGCCACCATGGTGCCATTTTCAAAAATACACATGGCTACAATGGAAATCTGCTCACACCCGTATCTGAGGATGAAAAAAAATGTTTTCTAGCAGCTTTAAATGTATTTAAGTTTGTAATAATGATAATAGATTAAATTGGTCGGACTATACCCCGTCCCCATGGGCCATGAATGCGTACACATATTCAGATTAAATCATGATCACATATATTCCACGACATACATAACATTCAGAAAACAGCATATGAAAATAGGAAATCAAAGACGCATACCCGTGTCCCGTGAGTGAGACATATCTTGCCAGCATCTTAATATCGTAAGAAACGCCACAAAAATAATTCAACGTCTGCTAGACAAGGAACAACATGACTTAGCATACTCAACGTTTTCATTGAAACGCATAATATAATTGTTCTTGCATGTAGCGAGAGGCTTTTGAATCTATTTTTACCATAAAAAACAGCTAAAAAACCTAGCTCTTTTATTAAACCAAAATGACATTGATCCTCTTGCAGACACACACCTCTTACCAAACGAAGCAATGTTTGAATCAAGAACAGAACCAGTCTTACGAACGGTCAAGGAGTATGACTATCCCTGAGATGGTCTTTGAAAAACAGCATGTTGAATCTAGCCGTAGATTTAAAATGCAAAAACTCATTGTTACGAAAGTTGTGACCTCCTGGTCATCATTTCCGGGCAGTGCATCTTACATTTCCCCAAATACCCCTCCCTCGTGGTCATCACGACGACAAAACACTTCATCACTCTGCGGCATGTCCAACCTTGCCAGCATCCCTGTGGACGTGCCGTCATGGTCAGAGGGCGCCGTGACCGTCACTGGTCGGAGCGCGCCTAGCCGCACTGTCGGAGGCGCCGTAGCGCACTGTCGGAGAGGCGCCGTGAGCGTCACTTGGTCGGAGGCGCGCATGAGCCCATCACTGCAGAGGAGCGCGTAAGCCGTCATGTCAGAGGGCGCCGTGAGCCGTCCTGGCGAGGGCGCCGTGAGCGTCATGTAGAGGCGCCGTGAGCCGTCACTGTCAGAGGGCGCCGTAACCGTCCACTTTTAGAGGGGCACCGTGAGCCGTCACTGGTCAGAGGGCGCCCGTGGCCGATCACTGTTGGAGCCCGTAGCCGTCTACTGGTCGGAGGGGGCCTGAGCCGTCACTGGTCAGAGGGCCGTAGCCGTCACTGGTCGGAAGGGCGCCGTGAGCCTCACTGTCTAGAGGGCGCCGTGAACCTCACTGGTCAGAGGGGCCCGTTGAGCCGTCACTGGTCAGAGGGGCGCCGTGTAGCCGGCACTATCGGAGGGGCGCCCGTGAGCCGTCACTGGTCAGAATCGCCATGAGCCATCACTGCACTTGTCAGAGGCTGCCGTGACCATCACTGGTCGGAGGGCGCTATAAGCGTCACTGGTTAGAGGCGCCGTGAGCCTCACTGGTCAGGATGGGCGCCGTGGGACCCGTCACTGGTTCGGAGGGATGCCGGAACCGTCACTGTTTCAGAGGGCGGCCTACCGCCACTGTCGAGGGCGCCGTGAGCCGTCACTGGTCGGAGGGGCGCCGTGAACCGTCACTGGTCAGAGGGACGCCGTGATCGCCGATTCAAACGCCGTGGCGCCGATTCAAACGCCCACGGTAGCCAATGTCAATGCCATCCCGGACACATTTTAAGACACATTGCTGGTGACCTGTGACGTCGTAGAGGTCAAAATAACAAAATGGTGACATTTGTCTAGCTTTGATCATCTTGGCCTCGTTTGACCTTTAAGATATTGACGTAAGGTCACCTAAATTTTAGCAATTGTAGGTCACCATCGCACCTACCTACCTTATAAGTTTAATCGTTCTATTTTTCATTTTTCGAAGATCTCAGGGGACACTAAGTGCGCATGTTAACCAATTTTTCCTTTTCCAGTGCGCATGTTAACCAATGCAAAGTTATGTATGTAAAACATTTTGGAAAAATGTTCTCGTGGCGTTTGGTGACCTCTGGGGTCTTAACTACCGACCTGAGTTTAAATTTGTGCATGCAGATTAGCGGTTGGAGTTATCATAATATTTTGATTGTTTTTGTTTGTTACTAACTCTCATGGTTCCCGAAATATTGTGTGGCTTCTGGAGCAAAGTCCTTTACTTTAAAGTTGATCAATGATGATCCCTGGTGACCTTGATAATATATTGACCTAAGCCCAATAATACGTAAGTAACTTCGAATGAAATTATCGAGAGCTTTCGAACTTTTTTTTCTAGCCGGGTAGCAAGAGTCATATACGGCTGACGTCACGACCAATCAGAGGCTGGTATTTAGTGGGTCATTCCAGCGTAATGCTGAAAGTGCTAGAGTGAGCCCCTGGGCTTAACCGGTTAACAGGTTAGTGGGTTAGGTTATACCGAAAATGGCAATGGGTTTAACGGGTCTTAATAGGCAAACGAGTTAGCTATTCTCTGTTATCAACGGAATAATTTAGTGTATCATATCATCATATATTACTACAACATAGCAATGATTGTGTGGGGGCATGTGTCGGGCGTGGTCATGATGAAGTTGTTGAAGAAGAATAACAAATCGATCGACAGTCACATACACACAGATGTATTGGAACAAAACACAGAGTCAGAAGGCAGGGAACAGAATGATTAACTAATCATAACGAAAGAGGAAATCAGCACATCACGATCACGACACGGGCCTGCATGCCAGCGTGACGTTAACTTAAGACAAGTGATGGACGATAACTAAGTAAGACAGGCAGCACGCCTACAATAAATGGACAACTACATAATGTATGAATGTGTACGTATGTGGTGATACGTAAAGTTAAGTTGAAGCTAAGTTGTAAGTGCAAAGTAATATGAGACGAGCGACAGATGGTCGAACCCGGGGCGGTCCAAAGTTCATATGGTAGCACGGCGTACATTTTCCTACTAGGCCATAGGGTTAATGTTAAAAAGCCATTTCGGCCCCACGGCTTTTTTTTTAACCTGCAAACCCGATACGACAATGCAAAGTAGCTTATGAAGCGTGAAATTCCTTTCGATTTCCGTGGTCAAAGTGACGCTGTGAGGTTCGTTTTCGAGCTATTAAGCAATTCGTGAACTGCGAGATCGAGCGACGGCCCAAGGCGGATGAATCTGCCCAGAACGAACTCTCTCTTATTGAACATGACTGATAAGGAACGACGTTAAAAGTCACTGGACTGTGGTTTATTCAAACTTTTTACATAATTGTACTAAGTAAGGAATGCATTACATATCCATTAAGCAAAAGTTCACTTGAACATGAGGTTTTGGCCTCAATGACACGCATGAATATTAGAGATAACGCATCAAAAGGATATTTATATTTGCACACGTAACGCATTATAATTAGATCATTACAAATATTCGTGTTTGGTCAGGTGTAAGCAAAAGGGCAGCGAGGCGCCGCCCCTCAGGAGGCCCGGGGGCCGTTTTCCCCCAGGCCTGGCGGCCTTTAATAGCGCCAGCGCACTCGCCAAAAAGGGCTGACGAGACCGCGGCACGAAGCGCGGTATCAGGCTCTTTAAAGTCGAAAGCCCAGCAAAGAGTGGTCTTTAGATAGTTTAAGCACTTCGAGACTCATGTAGGCCACCAGAGCCCTCTCTGAAAGAACCAGAGGGCCCCCTTGTTGTTTTAAAATAGCTCTGTGATGTGAGAGGGGGCCCCAGAACAGCCGAAATGACCTGAGTGGTCAGGTTAGATGGCCCCCGAACACATCGATGGGCCCCTATCCAAGCACAGGGACACTTTGGCAGGTCGTAGGGGCTGGGCAGGTCGAATCCCCTGGGAAGGTCCGAAGGCCCCAGACAGATCAGAGGGTCCCCCCATGAGCATGTGGTAGGAAGAGGCGCGGCGAAATAGCAGCCAGCGTAGTTCCTTACCAGGTTTGAAGGGCCCCTAGCAGGTAAGAAGGCCCTAGCCAAACCAAGGGCCCTGACAAGTTCAAAGGCCATGTGCAGGTCTGTGCAGATGAGGGGGCTGAACAGACCGAAGGGCCCTGAGTGGGTCAGAAGGGCACAGAACAATGCAAATGGGCCCCTCACCAGTAACGAGGGGCAGACCTTTTCATCCGTTCTACTGGGACTCTAAACGCTCTGGAATGAACCCTTTGAAGCTCAAAATGGGCCTTCTCGAGGCGCCCCCCCCCCTTGCGAAATCCTGCATCTGAGCCTGAGGTACTGAGGGTCCTGGTCCAAATCCAAGTTGATCACATTGAAGAAAGAAGAGGGCATCACAAAATTAAGTGGCCGAAATCCATAGTTTTCATATCCAGGTCCCAGGGCCTTTTCAACGCTCGAGAAGGGCCTTTTTGAGCCCCCCCTGGACGAGATCCTGGGTATGTGCCTATATACTGTATAGAGTTAATTTATGTATTCAAAATGTTAAAATGTCCACATTTGCTGAACGCCAAACATTTTTTCTAGAAGACCCAAAAATCAAATTCGACCACAGCGTCATCTATACTCTGCAATGGCGAGCATAAGCGCCATCTGTTGTCGATATAAGTTAAGTGCCAGCCATATCCTGTATATTATACTAAATCTTGTTTGGAACGGCAACTTTTTGGTATTTGTTTTTAGTCTTTCTAGTATATTTCTAGTATATACCAAATAAAACTTTGGAGTACCCAGTGTTCTATTGCCCTGGGTCGAACCGTACGGCGTCAAGGCACGTGGCAGAGAGACGGAAGTGCGCCCTGCCAAGGATGATAACAATTATGTTCTAAATATAAATATAACATACGAAAACAGAAACTGATTAACGGCAAATCAGGTACGATGAGTTGAAATATAAACATGATGAAAGAAAACAAATCACAGATAAATATGATTAGCGAATAACATATTCAACACGGAAGTTGATCTAATTATTACTTTACAGTTATTGATGGTCGACGAAGTGTGGCGCGGTGGGACGATAATACATTTGCTGTGTGAGGCCTAAAACACTGCAAAATAAACATAAACAGATGCACTACAATTGTACCAATTATATATGTTATGAAATTACACTTATCATAAGATACAATCCCTTGATATCAACTACATAATCTAGTATATCAAATACTATATCATATCATCTTGTATTATATATATTTTATTAAAGTAAATGTACTTAACATACGACACCTTGAATATGTCCTACCTTTACCATATGCCGAGCAAAGTAAAAAGCATTAGCGCATGAAGTGTGGTATCTTCCACATTATGCAACGTCATAATACACTGGCGACATATGGTACAAGACTCATCAAACTCTGCTGTAGTTGATATGCAGATATTTGTGACTTTGACGTTTATCGAGTAATTAACAAAAACGCTTTGATCATAACAAATATACATACTAGCACCGTTTGGAAATGCTTATTACCAAACGTCTCATTATGTCCCCACAAAAATGATTCAACGCGCCCCAGGTCCAATATGACGAGCTTGAAGAGAACAAACTGGTGAAGTTGTGCCTAGCAGTTCAGACAATATGTTTGTTCATTTTAACGCCGAACACGGGTTTTCACCTTTTACACTTGTAGCTTTAGGTGTCTTTTGTCTTTGTTTACTTACAGTATGTTTGGCTTCCGTGAATTCGCCTGTACTGGGGGCTTTCCGTCGGTGATTTTATGAATAAACAATGAACAATAAAATCATGTATTAAATGATTATGTCCATTTCAGCATACCCGAAGTTGACAACAGTATGATTGTTTTGTATTTGCTGAAAGATATTTCATGTCTTCCGCAAAAACCACTGTTTGGCGTTTGCAAATTCAACCGGCTTCACAACTGTTTTTGCTTTCCGCTGTAAAAGGGATTGCGGCAAGATACTATGACATAGGCTTGCGAATGTGCACTTCTCGTAGACCTGCTAGCAATACCATCCATTATATGTTAAGTTCTTAATGTATTAAATCTGTGATGCACTCATTTGTGGTCTTCCCTAAGTTCTCAAAAGATACATATCCTGCTGATGTGCCATGTCGTTTTAGTTATGGTGTCGGCGACAGAAGTATAACGTATTTGCGTCATTTTTAGTTCGACGAATAATGCCTCATTTTGAATTTGAATACAGCACTATATGCTGAGATTAATTATACCTACATAAAGCAGACCAAATTTTCATGTTTTTGCTGTTTATGAGGCAAGGCCATATACCATTATCCTCTAATGTGTGCGAAAGACGGACCGCGACGATAGCATTTACCAGCATTGTTGGGATTTGGTCTCAGGTTTATGATCACAAATAAGGCCCAATCAGCTACTACCTACATTGCCAGCTCCAAACTTGATAATCTTGACTTTGAGGAGATAAGTGATCTTGGATAGTGATCTACAATCGATACGCACGTGGTCAATATTCTACCGCCAAGTGAACAAATCGATGCATTGGGTCTCCCCATCGGCTGTTGTTAACCTTGCTCGAACTACGGCTCAAAGATAAATCGCACAGGTTTTGCCGCTGAAAAATTATTCCAGCGTGCAATCAATCCTCGAATATTTAACAGTCATCTGGACTGGGTGCGGCCGACTCCCACAAAATACGGGTCCACCTTGTGAAACACATTTCCTTATTCTTCTCCCGTCTTCGCAACATCTAGTCTAGAAATGTTATGACTCCTCTCTATCACGTCATGCACTCTGTCACCATTACATACTCCCATTCAAGTTGCAAGGGAATTCAGCATGATCTTCTTCTCTCAGAAACATTTCTCGTGCGGAACTGAACATCAGCTCTTGCCAAAAAGCTGCTCTATTCCTCTGCCAGCCCGATCAAGCCGGCAATGAGACCTGCTCAATGCTCCTCACTCTCGTGTTAGCCCCAGGGAGAACGAAATGTCAAGCCGCTTGTCAATGGTCAGTGGTCACACACTAGCGCACTCTTACAAGATCAGGATGTCGCAGAGCTGACATCTTCGCTGGTGGAAACATGTGAGGAAGCAGTGAGGAACATGTGCCACTTGGCGTGACGTGGCGTGGCGTGGCGAGCGCGAAGCGCGAAGCGCTCGCTTGTCCTTCTGTGGTATATGGGACAAATCTGAATATGAGCGGCCCGACCCGCCCCGCCCCGATCCGGATCCCGGCCCGACCTGGCCCGTGGCGACGCTTTTGAGAAGCTCACATTGCTGCAAACGCACATCTGATTGACAAGCATGCTTCTTTGCTGAGAAGCTCCATTCAACCAACCATGTCTGAGACAAGTGTCGTCTCATGTGGGTGACTACTACTGCGCGTGGAGTGTGGCGCGTGCCGCGTGAGGGTTGTTACAAAGTGTTTATCGCAAAAAACTCCGCAACAGCCGGCCAGGTTGTGTGCAAATTTGGTGTGTGGTTAGGGTACCCCTCAGTCGCCACTCTACCTCAAGTCAAGGGTGGGGTGACTGCACGTGCGCACGTCCACATCCATATTATATACATCAGGATTCAGGAACGGCTAAGCCGATTGTGTTCAAATTTGGTGTGTGGTTAAGGACCTCTCAGCCACCGCCTTTCCACAAGTCAGGGATGGGATGCGCACTTTTGTACCTTTGAAGCTACTTGCCTGATCAATATCGGGTGCCCTATTCTATATCAGAAGGACGGCTGAGCTAATTGTGCCCAAATTTGGTGTGTGAATAGGGACCTCTCAGCCGCACTTGCCAACAAATTATGAATGGGATGCCTCTGCACGTGCACACTTTTTGAGTATCTTGGAAGCTACTTGCACGATCGAGTTGATATTCGCCATACATTTTCTTCACGGTCGCTCGTTCATCGCCAACTACGACGCCTTACTGGTTGTAATTTATTAAGTTTGGTTCCTGGCGTACATATTCACGTTATTGAAACTATTTTGACCTCGCTTGTCATTGGGCTGATCCAGTTAAAGCAGTTGTTAACTGCAGATATTAACTTGCAAATTGGTGATGCAGTTAGCAAAGCCTATTCGAATGAGAACAAAGCCTGGCGTGTTTTATTCGCAGAGGTGCTCTTTTTCGCGTGTCCCAAAAGCCCTTGCAGATTATTATCAACCATGCCTATTATTCTTGTAACTGGTCCCGTGTGCACGTAAGCTGGGCTTGGAAGCGTGCCCATTGCGGAAATGTCAGCGCGTTACATCCCTCGTAGCCTGGAATTTCCAGTGCTGCGATGGTTTATATAATTATCCATACCTGGAACTGCATTCGCAGCGGTGCAAAAACCGCAGCGGAACAAAATCCTAGCACG
Organism: Semibalanus balanoides; assembly: GCA_014673585.1. NCBI lineage: Eukaryota > Metazoa > Arthropoda > Thecostraca > Balanomorpha > Balanidae > Semibalanus > Semibalanus balanoides. Next base: position 156,902 of record VOPJ01006928.1, on the reverse strand, counting down.
CGACGACGACATGGTCACTTGAATCGAATTAGCTCTGCGCTGGTGACAGTACCTAGATCTGGTGTATGATTGTACATGCAGTGAAGATGTTATAAACTGTGGAGCACCTGAAGACGTCATGCCGTTGTGTGCAGTGAAGAATGGTCCTAGTGGTGTTTGGGCACTAGCAGATCCAGGGGGCAAAGCGGCCATGCCTCCTAAGAAAACGCCTGAAATCAAAACAAAAGTTACCTGTTTCCTGATATCGAAGAACATCTGAGCAGCTTTTATAAAGGAAAGATTGTTTTAAATTAGCTATCAACACACAAGCAAGCGAAATCTGATGAGTTTTCAGAATTATGTAATAATTTTTGGAATTTTGATCCCCAAAGCCACCCGTACCCCCCCCCCCCCCAACAACCTTTATGTATCGGCAATGTCGTTTGCGAGCTCCTGGCTGGCAGAGTGTGCTCAGTAAAATTATTGGCCAAAATGCCACGTCTCTTCACGGCGCGTAAAGGACATACTGCGTCTTTAGGACCCAACTATTTAGTTTAGTTCCCTGAGACCCTGCGGGCGTTCACTAAAGCTTTGCATCTGTTACGCAGGATTCCGGGAAAAAAAAGATACTAACAAACGTGGTGGGTTTGCCAAAAAAAACACAACAAAATTTATTAGAGGGAGTTGGGTGACCCAAATCAATTGGCAGTTCAATAATGTTTGAGAGTTGTTTTGTATTTAACGTAAAGGGTCACATGGGGGAAAGGACGGGCACTCCTGCCTTACCTGGTTATAGGGCCTTGGTCTTTCGGATGATATCGCAAACACCGCCTCAAAAAAGGCATAAAGACCACGAATTATTTTTAATCGCCATCAAAGGCTTACCCAAGCAGCGCAAAAAAAACACATTTGTAATCAGTTTTTCAGTACGGGCTACAAAACTGCTATCTCAGTTCAAAACCCATGTTGAAGGTAAACTATTTCCTTTAAGCCTGAGATAGGGGTGTACTATGAAATGGACTTTTTCGAAAATGCAAAAAAAGGCTGTCATAACCTGTTCCATGGACCATCAAAAGAAACTTGGTGCATCGATTTTGGTTTTCCTTAAAAAACTACCACCTTGAAAAAAATGAAACCCTGTAAAAATATATTAATATCAATGGCAGGATGCCACAAAGTGGTCGTTCGTTCCTCTTTTTATTCTCAATAACTTCCGATCCACTTCCGTGACATCAATCAATTTTGGTTGGCCGGTAGAACAATTCATTTGGAACATTTTGACACCAGAAAAGGATAGAGGTGAAGTCAGCTCACGGAGTTATGACGTCACAACCAAAAGTCTGCGGAACGTTTTTTTAGCTGATAGATGCTCTCATGCTACTAACTCATTATTAGCATCACTTGGCGTTAGAAATCGATCATGACGGTTATCAGTGGTGGATACAGAAGGAGAGGCATTCCCCCACCCCTTTTGAGCCTTGAAGGGGTCCAATAGCCCAAGGGGGGGCCATAGCCGATCGAAGTCTCTCTTAAAGAATTTCATCCCGTTTTCAAACAAATCGCAAGTGCATGTGTCCACTCTGACCTCCAGAGGACCCATTCTGGCCTCCATAGAGAGCCCCCACTTTGGTCTCCGTAGTGCCACGTCGTTCTCCAGACTGCAGTGGCGGCTCGTGGTCCTCAAAGTACCTGAGGCCCAGAACCACTAGCGGATCCAGAGGGGGCGGCAGGGGCTTTAGGTCCCACCCCCATATTGATAAGAAGCTGGAGAGAGTTTAGCAGCCTTGTTATTGTAGGGGTTGTTCAAATATGATAATTTGTGCTAAAAAGATTATATTATTTTTTTTCAAAAGAAAGGCCAAATTTTTTTTACGCGTTTCATTACAAATCAACATCAGAGGAAAGTTGTTCGCTGATTGTGATTGTAATCAAACGCGTAAGAATAATTTTGGCCTTTCTTTTGAATAAAATAATATATCTTTTAGCACAAATGATAATTTTGAACAACCTCCTTACACCCAGGGACGCAGGAAGTATGTTCAAGTTGGGGGGCAGGATCTTGGCCTGCCAACAAGCACTCATCCTGAAATCCTGTCTCACGAATTCTGCCCGATTTTAACAAGTAACTTTTGTTTGTATTACCTATTTACGCCACTAACTCGGCCCGACGGCCGCTACAGGTATTTTGAGACCTTAATTTGACTGATAGTAGACTCGGCTACCAAACTAGTATCTCGGATTTGGGAATTTAATGAGGACAATTTAACATTTCTGATTTTGTCATATTTTCCGAAAACTGTCAAATGCTAACAAAAAAAACTTAGAAGAAACGCATTCTGATGACGAAATTTGACGAGATTTGACGGTGTTGCCGGATGCTCGTCGCCACCTTCGCGTGCGGGGGAGGGGAAAACACCATTAAAAAGCTCGTTTCAAATAATTTGGAAACTATTTCGGCATTTCTTTAGTTTTAGTTCAATTTTAAGGGTTTACCAGAGATCATCATAGGTCAGATTTTTCAATTTCAGGCTTTGCATCCAGAAACCCCTTAAAATCAGCGAACTTGATAGCTCTAGAAACAATTAATTGAAAAACGCAATCGCCATTCGTGTCCTCAATTCAAGTATTAATCTCAGTTTAAGCTCCAGAGTCATCAAAGGTCAAAATAATATTTTTACAAAATCATTTTCTTTTCACAAATAACTTTTGATCTAATAAAAGATAGGCAATAAATTTTGACGCATCGTGTTGGTGTTCTCATCAAGGGCGGCTTTGAATCATATTCACAATACCAGGTTAGTCGTCAAACTAGAAGTTTTACCTTTCAGTGTCAAGTTCTAAGTGGTAACCCAAAAGATCATTTGGGAAATTGGGAGGACGTGTCTCGTCAGGACATGTCTTACCATATATCCCCATTTATTGAACACATGTTACACATTTGTGGCCAGTTCACTTATTTTACTGGGATTTTATGATTGTTAACAAAAATTACAGTTGTTGGTAACTCGGATAGACCTTCCGCTGACCCCTGGGTCACTTAATAAAAATACACTGGGTCTTTCAGGATATGGCCGATGATTAACATGATCCAGAAGGAATTTCGGCTGATATCATGCGTATCATCAGATCATAGGCGGCGGATCGGGCGCGGTCACCGGGCACCGTGCCCCTTTAATTTTTTAAGGGGGAACCCAAATCAAGCGCTTCCCCTTAAATTTGTTATGGCTTAGATTCATGGTTTAGATCTAATTATCAAATTTATGGAAACACATTTGTATAATGTCGTGAATATTTACGGGCGAGATAATCCTCATGCAAAAACAATAAATAATTGAAAATCGTGGAAAACCGAGTGCTGAAGTCAATGGCTCTAAACACTCGACTGATGAAGTCGAGTGTTGAAGCGTAAAATGCTAAAATTGCTGACGTCATTACGTCATTAAAGCTTCCATATGGATTTAGATCGCTTGGAACGGATGTGTTGACGTTTACGGTCCTGGTGATATCCACAACAAATTTTCTGATTTCACCAATTCAGGTTAAAAACTATCCTTAAATGGCTAAAAAAGCCTCAATTTTACTAAAACAATTAAAACTTAGAACCTACCTATAAATTTCAGCGTTAATGATCAACAAGTACTTTTTACCTTCACATTTGATGTGATTACTTTTCAACGACTTTATTAATCAGAAAACCGTAAACAGAAGGTAAAGATCCTCAGAAAAGTTGAAGTGGGCGACGCCCCTCCTCGAAAAAAGATGGGGGCCGCTACCCCCTCTACCGCCCCCCGGTACCCTCTACCGCCCATCCTTGCTTATTGCCTGAAATCGGAGTAATTTGACATATTTTCCACTATAGATGGAGATCTAGTTAATTTTTACAAAGGCATATTTGTTTAAAGCCGTTCAGTAAGGTACAAGGAAGCCATTTTTTTTTAATTTGATGAAACTTTTTGAAATTTAGCCCCCGTGCCCACATTCTGGATCCGCCAGTGCCCAGAACCGAGAATGAGTGATTGAATGGAAACGGAAATATTGTTACCGTAATGGCTGATGGTTCCAATGAAGAGAGACGCTTACCTTCGGACGTCCGTCGGTCAGTATTTTTCATCGCTTCTTCGGATCTTTTACCAAAGGACTTCCGCTTTAGATCAGAAATAATATAAAATCCTCGTCCTTCAGTCATTGTTCAAAGTCCATGGGAATAACCGGCTCCAGATATCACAATTGGCACATTCACAGACCGCAGTTATCACTACACGGGCAGTCCACTCACAGACCGACAAGCAAGCCGCACGATAACGTGACGCTGCGACGAGACGAGATTGGATTCACCACGGCCACGGTTTGTTATTGCATTTCGATTTTTGAGCCATTATGGAACGCAGGATTGCATATGGCGCATTGGCCCAGCAATTTCTGCAGGCCAGCGCAGCCGGAGAGACTCAGTCAGGCGAGAAGCGCAAGATTTGCTATCAGAATGTCGCTCACCCATGACCATTAGATTTGCCAAAACAAAGTACGTAATAGGTATCTACAAATATAAAACATCTTGAATTATGCATGGTGATGACTAGCCAGACAATTGAATTCGGAGCCTTATGCTCCAGTGTTTAAAACAATTCGTCATAAACTCAAAGTCATTAGTTCGTTAACACTACCACTGCCGGGTTTTTCAAAATTTCCTTGCTTCTCCCCTCCCACCGACAATCTGCCGCCGGCGGCGCTCGCTCGCGAAAAGAAAGTTGATTTTAAATATCATACTATGATATATTTATGTTGAAATTCAAATAAATATGAGTTTAAATTAATGGATCAGTATGTTCTTTTATTCATTAACTTTTCATTTGCGTCGCTGCGACTCTTATGAGCTGAATAACCGCTTAGAGGCCCAACAGTTTCGGGCCTCAGCCGACTTCCATTGCCAGCCACAGACGCGGCATCGTCGGCTGACGGGCGTATTGCTCGCTGGGTGCCTTTCGGTAGCTGAAGTAGCGGGTGGGTCGCCGAGGCGCCGGCCGGCCGGGCCTCAGTAGCTGGCTCGGTGTTTCGACTGGTTATTAGTAAAACAGACCGGTCACTGAGTGGGCGAAGCAGAGTATATATATCAATGAGTAGGGTCAAGTTTTGCCAGAAAGTGCATAGTCACGGCTGGTTCAAACTAGAAAACTGACTATGTTACCATATTTAACTAGTTCTGGTATGAGCTTTTTGGAATAACTCTGACATAAACCTAGATTTTCAACTATATAGTAGGATATGGTAGCCTCGTGGGAAAATATTCTGAGTAATATTTAATACAATTTTGTGTTAATTAGGATTGGAATAATTTTTTAACTTAATTACTTTTTACTTTTATACAAACATGCATAAATAGTTATCTTTATTGATAAAAACATAATTAGTCAGTGTAACCACAATTTGTATTATGCGCAAAATATTTCGAATCACCTGCGTCTCTGCGTCGCGAGAAGCGCATACTAACAGCTGAATTTTTGTCAGCAGCTGGCCTGCGGTTTCACTAGTTGAGTTAGGATGTTTTGACATCGCAAACTATTTGTATTTGATGTTTTTATAATTAAATACATTAATTATATTTTTCGTAATTAATTCGTAAATTAAATTTACTGTTAGTGTAAGCTTGCGACGTCAAACTTTTTGGCTCATAGCGGTCCCTGGCGCCCAACTGCTGCGGTAAATAGGACCATTAAGTTTCGTGATTGCGTGAACGAATTGTTGTCTGCGGGGATGGCGTTATTTCATTTTGACAGAAGTAATTTTGCATTTGTATATTCCTAGTTGGATGCATTTTAAAAGTAAAATTAGGGTTTCTGCATGTAAGAACATTGTATATATGAAGGAATTACGTGGATTTTCGTCACGCATGAAGGCGACGGTAGTCTCAAGCTTGCGCCGTGGCGGCCCGGCCGGCGGGGCCAGCCCCGCCGGAACGCTCCGAAAGGTATTGTGGACGATTGGTAAGCCTCATTTAAATGGATACCATGCCAGAATATGAAAGAGTAGCTTTCCCATTGAGCATTAGAAACTTTTGTTCATCTTATCTTTGATACACAAATAAAGGGGTAACTTTCGTGGTCACTTTGCATTCTTATCATTGTTAGAGCGGGATTCTCTGCAGCGTGAGTCACGTGACGTCACAACTTGCACCCCCCCCCCGGCGAGCGGCTCGAAAATTGTGTTGTTAACTTTCAGTTCATATAAATCATACACATGATAATGATAAATGAATGTAAAAACACATTATCTTGCTATTTACCAATATATTTTCCGCGTTTTTTTTTTCTTAAAAAAATGACGAATGAGGCCCGGCCTCAGTTGACAGTTGCCTCCTATGACGAGCCGCCACTGCTCCAGAGTGCCCACTATGATCAACAGAAGGCCTGTTCTGACTTGAAGAGGGCCCGTTCTGGTTTGTAGGGGCCCATTTCAGCATGTAAATGGTATATTTTGAACTAAAAGGGTCCATTCTAGCATATATTTGTCTTCATTGTCAAAAGAGTCCTCAAGGTTTGATGGGCCCACTAAGGCATGAGAGGGCCAACCAAGGCCTTTGGGGCCCACTTTACCACGTGGCACCCTCCTTGACCGAATCCTGGGTTCACCACTGCAGGCCATAATATAACTGCTTTGAGCCAAATACAATATGACTCAGGATTCAAACTAAGCCCTCATGAGATCAGAACTGGCCCACTGGATGCCAAAGTTAGCCCTTTGAAAGGCAGAGGGGCTGTGTGGAAACCAGATGACCCCTGAATGCCATAGCGGGTCCTCTGGAGTTCAGAGTAGGCCCTCGGGAGGCCAGAGTGGGCCTCACGGAGGCCAGATGGGTCCTCTGGAGCCTATGGAGCCCTTGGCCGGTCTGGGACTGCTCAGATTCTCAGACACTGGTCTGAAGGCCCTAGACTTGTTAAGATGTCCCCTGTCCCCCGCCTGAGGGGTTCTAGGCCAGGGTAAGGGTCCGAGATGACCGTTAGACAAGAGTCTGAACGCTCCCAGACCAGCTAAGGGTTCCCTGGGTTCCAGAGGACCCATCTGGCCTACTTTAGGCCCACTCTGGCCTCCCGAGGGCCTACTCTGACCTCCAGAGGACCCGCTCTGGATTCCAGAAGCCATCTGGTTTCCACAGGGCCCCTATTCCTTTCAAAGGGCCTACTTTTGAATCCAGTGACCCATTTCTGACCTCATGAGGGCACAGTTTGATTTCCTGAGCCATGTTGTATTTGGCACAAAGCAGTTATATTATGGCCTTCAGTAGTGGACCCATGGGATTCGGTCAAGGAGGAGGCCACGTGGCAAAGTGGGCCCCAATGGCCTTGGTTGGCCCTCTCATGCCTTAGTGGGCCCCTCAAACCTTGAGGAATCTTTTGACAATGAAGACAAATATATGCAAGAATGGACCCCTTTAGTTCAAAATATACCTTTCACATGCTGAAATGGGCCCTTACAAACCAGAATGGGCACTCTTCAAGTCAGAATGGGTCTTCTGGTGATCAGAATGGGCCCTCTGGAGAACGACGTGGCCCTACGGAGACCAGAGTGAGCTCTCTGAATGCCAGAATGGGTCCTCTGGAGGTCAGAGTGGACAAATGCATTTGTTATTTGTTTCAAAACGGGTTGAAATTCTTTAAGAGTTACTTCGATCGGCTATGGGCCCCCTCGGGCTATTGGGCCCCTTCAAGTCTCAAAGGGGATGAGGGGCATGCCTCTCCCTCCGTATCCACCACTGATTACCGTCATGATTGATTTCTAACGCCAAGTGATGATAATAATGAGTTAAGTAGCATGAGAGCATCCGTCAGCTAAAAAAAACGTTTCGCAGACTTTTGGTTGTGACGTCATAACTCCGTGACCTGAGCTGACCTGGAACATTTTCTGGTTTTAAAATGTTTCAAATGAATTTTTCTACTGGCCTACCAAAATTGGTTGATGTCACCAAAGTGGATCCGAAGTTATTGAGAATAAAAAGAGGGACGAACGACCACTTTGTGGCATCGCTATTAATGCATTCTTACATATATTTTGTTTCTAGGTGGAAGTTTTTTTTTGGAAAGGATAACCAAAATCGATGCACCTAGTCTCTTTTTAAGGTCCATGGAACAGGTTCTGACATATTTTTTCCATTTTCGAAAAAGTCCATTTTATAGTACACCCCTAACTGAGAGCGACGTAGACGTCTCAAGAGCCGTGGTACCGTTATGCTGAACCTGACACGGCCCTAATGCATCCTGTGCAGTCTTGTCGGGTATTTGGATTATAATGAGACTAAAGTCTTCCTCACGGCTGAGCACTGCGACACTACCGCATCGGTCACCTTGGAACGAACAATGCATTTGTTACACGGAATACATACCATGCTGCGATTGAAGCCTGTATCCACAGGTAGCTACGGTAACAATGTCACATTGCTGCTGGAGTCTCCAAGTCCTTCACGAGGTTAGCACTTGCCAATGGTTCCTTCTCCTTCACAATTCATCTTAAAGTCACTGCACGTCAACAAGGGTTGAATTTTACATTTTATCTTCGAATGCCGGATTCATCAGGTTAACGGGAATCAAAGATGCTGTTGCCTGTTGGAAGTTTGATAGTGGGTTTGGTAGCAAAATGAAGTTGCGTCGTTTTTTTGTCGTTCCAGAGGTGCTTTATCTCTTGATTTGATAAATAGTAACTATTCATTATTAAGCTATTATTTTAAAGTGATGCAACTTCAGGATATTCTTTGAAAGCTGATATCAGCTACACTGATCTGAAATTTAATCTAACCCTGGTGATTGCTTGTTATTCAGTACAAAGGTTAGAAAATGAGCGTGCAATTCGTACCCTTAATATAAGAGTTTGATTTCATAACACACTATATTCTGGAGATTTGGCCGAAAGAGCCGTGCCAAAGTAGGTGGCACGGCTCTTTCTTTATTTATTATTATCTTTTTATATTAGGCACACGGCGCCGTTTTTTCACTATTTGTGAAAAACCACAGGTAGTAGGGTGGGGGCGGAAACCGATCCCCGGCAGTGCAGTGTTTATGGCATTGATCATTGTGGTAGTCATTAAATTAGCTTAAAGGTATCTGATTGCTGGTCGACCAAGGCGGCTTCACTATTACACGATCAGCATCACCTCTCATTCGTATGCATGGGCGCAGCAACATATGCAAAATACATGTAGACATTGTTCAATGTTAGTGGTTACATAACCGGGCTCCAGACCAGGAGTGACATGTCAGTACTCAGAACCATTCGTTGCACATCAGAGCATGACGTCGATAAGCCGTTGCACGTCAGCAGGTATGGCTATAACGTCAGCAGGTATGGCTATAACGTCAGCAGGTATGGCTATAACGTCAGCGGGTATGGCTATACGAGCGTCTATTTGCGGTCAGCAGAAACACTGCACCGGCATACTCATGGACAGAATAATGTCCAAAACACTCCGCGGATAAATTCCAGCAGTTTGCAATAATGCCGGCTATTTATGATGCACCTCTGTGTGTAGTTTAGTTACGTGCTACATATAAGTTTTGAGTAAGAGAGACCCGCGACCCGTTGTTTCGTTCAGCTGCATGGCCTACCATTTTCTCTCGGACCTGTTTTTGCCATCACCTTTTTTTGCTATTGACAGAGCTGGCTGCGTTGCGTTCCGCATAATACGCGAGCTGACGAAACCTGTTCCGTGTCCCTCACGCGCGGGATTCCTGGCAGTCAACTGCGAGTACAGTGGACTTCCCTATACCTTCCCCGGCAGCACCTGCTGCCGAGTTGGGCAAACGTCCACCGTCAGCCCCGCACCTCCCCCCCTCCCCCCGGGCCTACCGTTCAGCGAGGCTTCAGCGAGGTCCAGTGCGAGTCAGGTTTCCAGGGAACCAAACGCTGTCAAACTGGTCGGAAACCGACCGGTTTATGCAGCTGTGTTTGGTCAGGGAAATTGTCACCAGGAACCTTCTGAAGTGGCTTCTAAATGGACAGTGATAACGTGGAGCGACCGGGATGTCACGTGGACAGGCTGGGTTTTGAAGGTAACCAATTTTGTTTACTGAATGTTGCTATTTAAATGTGCAGGATAGAGCATTTTGAAACAGGAATGCTAAACAAATAGTGAAAAGGACGTTCATAAGTTAAATATATTAAATTAATTCCAGCAGGTTTTCAAGTGAGATGCATATCATTCCTAGTTTTAGCACATTGAAGTAATACAGTATAGATTAAACCAGTAAAGCGCCGTAGTTGGCGATGAGCGAGCGAGCGCGTAGGAAATGTATGGTGAATTTCAACTGAATCGTGGAAGTGTTTTTTGAGATGCAGAAAAAAATTCGCATGTGCGCACGTGCAGCGACCAGGGCTGGTATAAAAAGTGCGATAATGATACATAAAGCGGGCGCCAGAAAACATCCTTTTATGTTTGTTCCGGGGCCGAAAAGACCATTCTGCACAAACGCTATTTACTTTTGACTGTGAGATGATCCATTATGCAAGAAGTCATAGGCTGATATCAACCATTATGCAAGAAGTCATAAGTTGATATCAACATTGTATAAATTGGTTGCCTCGTTCCTTTCTTGATCAGTGACGAACCCCAACGCCAATGCTTTGCCCGGTGCCCCCCCCCCCATACCATGCCCATTTCACGCCGCGGCGGTTAAATTTTTCCACCGGCCGGGCGGAAACATAGTATCTACGGCCGGGCGGAAAAACACCGCCATGGCACGGCGGCGGAAAAACACCGCCGGACCGCCGCGGCGGCCTGGCGGTGGTCCCGGCGGTGGTCCGGCGGTGGTACCCGCGGTGGTCCCGGTGGTGGTCCCGGTGGTGGTCCCGGTGGTGGTCCCGGTGGTGGTCCCGGCGGTGGTCCCGGTGGTGATCCCGGTGGTGGTCCCGGCGGTGGTCCCGGTGGTGGTACTGGCGGTGGTCCCCGCGGTGGTCCTGGTGGTGGTCCCGCTGGTGGTCCCGGTGGTGGTCCGGCGGTGGTCCTGGCGGTGGTCCTGGCGGTGGCTGTGGCTCGCGGCCCACTTCGCCAGAATTGCGTAAGAATATTGAGAAATGTTCCGTTTAGTCGGGTGGCTCAACGTATTAAAGAAACACTGCCTCTTCCGGATGAATTCGCAAAAACATGCTAAAACAAGTGCCAGGGACTAAATATGCTTTGTAATCGTACTCTAATGCTCACAAAAGCAGCGCAAATACAAAAGACTATTTGTTTTATTTTCATAATAATATAAAAACGGTTTGCGATTTTCACACACCTCTAGATAATATGACAGCGATTGAGCGCCAAATTCAGCGCACCCTAGTGGCACATATTACTTTCACAACGTCGAGAGTCGTGACAACGTTTTCACGACGAAATTACGTCGCATGAACGTTGTTATAACGTTGTCAACGTTGCCATGACGTTGTGACAACGTTATGTGCTACTAGGGCAGTTCAGACATTTCCGTATTTGTAAACCGCACTGTGCAGGGAGTACCTTATAACAATGTAAACAATCCGATACCAAAAAACCTCGATCGGAAAAACTTAATCATTGCTGGTAAATCAAAATCACTTCGTAAAAGTCCAAAAACAAATATTCGGGTCTAATCTTTGCCCTACGGGACAAATATTTCCTTCATGCCTATTATTGAGCTTAAATCAGGCATAATAAGACATGAAATGTTCTCTGACACTATTAATTTGGCCAGAATGCTTAGGCAAAAAATACAACTATTTTCCATAGTAACACAAGGCTGCAAATAATTGATTTTGATACGTACTGGTAGATGACTCGTCGAGCTCATTGGCTGGAATAAAACTGAACTTTGAACGATAATATTTGAACGGACAGTGTCTCTTTAAAGGGAGTGTGCCTACTCTTTTGGATTGTCAAATCTATTTTTCTTACGGTAAGTATCTGTTGGTTTGATCATTGGTTACGATAAAATTCACGTCTGGAGCCCTTTTAGTTGAATTTTTACTTATATTCTGTTTTGCATTTATTTTGTTTCAAAACACATAGACGATCGCCACTATAAACAGAGTAAACGATTGCGCACCAACGACAATAAACAAACCCATACGAACAATGTAAAATAGTTATTGAGACTCTGTTCGGCAGCTGCTATCAGCGCGCACGAGTTGTTTTCTATTGGCCAGCGCTAACAATATATGCTAGCGTTGTAATTTGAACTGCGCACAGCAGGGGGGATTTCAACCCCCTAAAGGTTTTTCAGGAGAAGCGGGAAAATGGTGGCGCTTTCGCACACCTGTTTAGGCATCAATTATCCACACTTTGAAAAAGTTTTGACTTCAGCTCATCTCAGGTCATGTCACAAGGTCACGTCTAGTGACCTCACCTCCGAAAATGTTTGTATTCGTGCCAAAGCCACAGTCTTTTTCCGAAAGATTTGAAACTGACAAAATTTGATAACGTTATAAGTACCTACAATTGGTTTATCTCATATTTTTCGTATCGGTGACCAGAGGTCAGGTGAATTTCCTGACCTCCCCATTATAAGTGATCGGGAAAAAATACAAATGCTTCCCATTCAGATAATTTGCATTGGATCAGGCCATTTTTTCCAAATCATGCTACTTTAGGTCATGATTGATGACCCGGGTGCAATTGCTGCTCAGTGACCTCTGCAAGGTCATCTGAGGTCATCTGACATCATCAGCATTGTTTTGCTAATAAATATTGGTATAATGTAGATAAAGACGATCAGGGGACACCAATATGTTTGTATCATCGAGCTTCGTCGCTCCATATGCAAAGTGACCTACCTAGGTCATCAAATGAGCTTGACCTGAGGTCAAATTTATGAGTTGACCTAAACAGATCACCATTCTTATATTTCAAAGCGCCTTGACGAGACAAGCACGATGGCGTCAATATCATTTCCTCATATTTCTTTAGAAATGCTATTCACGAAAAACTGCTTTGCAAAAATAACCTTTTTGACATTTCTTGACCTCTGGAGCCGAAATTATTGACCTTATCTAAAATCGGAGGACTTAACCTCAGCTGCATTTTTCAATAGCTTTCGATTGTTTTTTTTTTACTATTTGTTCCTAACTATCATAGTTTCCGAGATATTCGGGGGTTTCTGGAGCAGAGTCCCAAAACCGGAAAATCTGACCTTTGATGACCACTGGTGATCTCAGTTTTGACCCTATCTAAGAAAAGGCTAATATACTATCGATAAAGCTGCCCCGAGCTATCTAATGCCTTTTTTCTTGTCGCCACGTTGCGTAGTTTTCGAGATCTCACGGGGGCGGAAATTACCCCCCCCCCCCTCTCCGCAGCTCGTGTTTGGCGCGAACCCCCTGCAGTGCGCGGGTTAAGGGCAATGCTTCTAGCAGCGAAAGCTCTCTGGCGAATATCGATAAATTTGTGCTGCCAGCATGATCTTGGCAAATTTGGAATATCTCAGCAACTAGAATGAATCTGGAGAAATGAAGTTAATGACGACCAGCGTCGCACAGTATGGTCGTTTCAGTAGGAAATGACATCCAAATGTTAAGAATTTTCCACTCTTACTTTCCACTTTTGAGTGAATTTTCCATTCTCATATTTTGAATGAATGTGTATTTTCTGACATTAATATTGACTTGAAGTAGTTACATGCTTTCAACTCAATCTGATGCTTTTCTGCAAAAATAATTACACATTTTACTATATTATACATAATGTTTCGCTTTCATGTGTTTTTTGGCTTGAATTTTACACTATGACATCCAAGCAAAGATGACATTTTGCGACACTGGTGACGACCCAACGAGCGTTGCTGAGAGCGTCGCCCGCCCCAGCCGCAGACCTCGATGTCGACGTAGCCGCCACGGAGGAAGGGGGGCTTAATCACATTGCTGATGAGTTTGAAAGAGGAACTTCTTCAACTCCCCCCCCCCCAATCCCACAGGTCACGGGCCACTTTTTCGGCCAGATTCATTTTATGAACCAAAGCAATCTCACTTAAGCTCATGCAGGATGTGTATTATACATTTGATTTGGGTAATCATGGTCGCAAGTAAAGAATTTGGAAGGAAAATATGGTCAATAAAATACAATACCTGGATTTAGACTTTTGACATGACCATGACCTGACATGTGACTTCAATAAGGAAATTTCAAATACTCTTCAGATGTGTCTTATTAAGAGCTTTTGACTACCTTCTTGCGCGTCTTGCTGAATAACAATTATATTGTAAGATAACCAGGGGGCGTTATTCGTTCCCCCCAGTCTATCAATGACCTTCGGCTGAGATCCCTGTCACTGGCGGGTTAATGTTCACTTGCTTTCATTACAATCTTCTCATATTACTGTCTCAAAATAATATCAAAAAATTGCCACCAGTTTGAAATAATTATAAATATATTGTATATAACTATAAAACAATGCAAATGTTCAAGCACATAAAACTCTAATACTATTTGCACGACACTCAAATTAAATAACTGCTTTAGGTATATCACAAAAGAACACTGAAAACGTGTGAGCTAACGGCTGCTTGGCAAAAACAAATGTTTGGCAGCAGCTTTAACGGCTTTTGACTCGAACAATTACATGCTAAATTGAATTACTTTTCCTGGCTGTGCTAGTCTCAACCCCAGTGCGCATTACTCTATAAACGTACCCGGAGCTCATTACGTCTTTGTTTACCAAACTGTTACCACAACTCATTAGGTAACATTAAACATCTTACATCCTAACAGACATATAATGAATTACGTGCGTTATAAACGCCTTGTTTATTTGCTACCATGTTACTGCCAAATACTGTGACGTCACTACGGATGTTATTTCTCCCTAATGGACAGAACTTATTATGTAAAGGAATCTTGGGTAAAACCGGAGTCCTTCACTGACACGTTCCACAATGCACAGTTGCAAAAACTTATTCTATTTTCGCTTGTTGTGTGACAAATTGTTATTTAGAACAACACAATATAAGGAAAGGTGTTAATACTTTTAATGAAATTAAACAAATACGTCTATTTTCGTCCGATTTAAGTTGTCATGGGTATGGCTTTCATGACTCCCGCATGGCTCCCCTGGATGTTGGTCAGTTTTTGCGTCACCCAAGAAACAGTCATGTTCTGACAGAATCCTTCGGTTAGTATACTAGGGATAAATACTAGGACCACCCTTCCTATTTATACCAACAGTTTGTTTTGAACGAAACTTACCATCGTTAAGCTTTGGCAAATCTTAATTTGTGAGTATTTATTTTTGTGATAATATATTAGAGGCAACGGAAGTAAATGAAATAGCCAATCAGTTAAATTATAGATGGATGTCTACATTCTGGAACGAGTGATGGATGTCTACGCATGCAGCCATACTATCTTTAACCGTTGGGTACAACTTCTGTTTAGAGTGTTTCTAATTTGTTCCGTGTGCCTCACTGGGGCCACTCTGAACCAGTGTTTTTCATCGATCAGGTGCACCCAGGGGTGCCCACTCAATTATTCTGATTGTCTGGGCTGAGTATACATTTTTGACTTTTCATGAGTTTCAAGGGTTTCATGGGTTGCTTTGTGGGTATGACATTTTTTAGTCATGTCGCTAGCCGCCTATTTTTACTTGACAACCAGGTAAATATGTTAATAGGTAAATATGTTTAACCAGGTAAATATGTTAATAAATGATATAGGACACTTAAACAATACATTTTGGCAATTATAGGAGAACAATAAATCATGGTAAGCACTTAGCAGTGGTGAAAGCTGTAAAAATATAAAATCATGTCCGATCCAAAGTCTGATACAGTATGACAATGTTGACCGACAAGTGTTCGATGAGTCAAAAACCACAGCAATGCACAGGTGCGTGATATTATTTCTGATTAATAGCATGCAAGTAAATATGTTACGATAATGGTTGCAAATTTTGTGAAAATAATTATCTGCTTAATATGGATGAGCGGGACCGGGCATGGGCATCAATATTACGAACTTGAATGGGTCTGGTCTGGGTCTGGGCTTGGTGTTCATGAGCTTCGGCTGGGCTGGGCTTGAGGTTAAGGCACCCATGAAACGCTCTGCTCTGAACCCTCTGACGTTTCACATTTCATTTGATGTGCACATTCTTAACCGGACGGCCGCTTTGGCCTCGACACTTTCGAGCGCTGAGTGCTGACATGTGGCCAATGATCGATATAAAAGATATGTAGGAACCTAAAGTTTCATGACGCTATTGCCACGCGTACTTGTCATAACACCGCCGAAGAAACTAAAGGTGGGGAAAGCGAAACCCCCGTGTAGCACCTCGTGAGTTAACGCCGAAACCCAACGCCGCACTGTAAGTATCTACATGATTTCACAATTTTCTACATTATTAGCGCTTAGTCTCTCTGCGGCTAATTTTATTGTGTACAATTTGGGCCACCTCGCTATCGAAACGAAAAGTCATCCTAAATCAGATAACTAACGGCATCTACCGGTATCTACCGTTATTTGACCGCCAGAAACCCACCGGAAAGTCACCTGAAAATCACCAGAAACCTACCAGATGGAGTGAGCTACTTGAGTTTAGCATTATTTGTCAAAGTCCAATTGGATCAACTATTTTGGGTAACGATATGATTTCTTAGAATGCGGCGTAATAATCATTTAAACCCTGATCAGTTGACAGTTGCAGGTGACAGAATGTTCTGAAGCTGGATACATGCTGATTTATCCGCTGCACAGTACACATATCTAAATCTTCTAAGTTGGTTACGACTTACGTAAACCATGAGCTAATTAGGTACTCCTTAGCCCGCAGTGCGATTGAAAAGCGTCACTGGAACTCTCTCTAGGCCATCGGAAGTATGACGCCGTGTTCTGAGAAAACCATCTTAAGGTATGTTTATCCACCAAGCTTTACTAATTACGGAGAAGTTGGCAGCATGCCAGTATTGCGAACAATGAGCGTTGTCCCAGCCCCGTGACGTCACAAAAACACAGCATTTCTTCACCGATACCCGATCTACCAGAACACTGACTAGAATAAGTGTATGAGACAATAGAGTTAATTGCGTGGCAGCCTTTGATCGTGCACTCCAGCGGTGCTGAGGTGGTGTGTGACTGCGGCTAACTTGGTGAGATAACATCGGACGTGCAGAGTGTCGCCGCGGAGCTGTGAACGGTGGAGGAACGGGTGGGTTTTACTGAGCATGGTGAACGGTGGAGGAACAGGTGGGTTTTACTGAGCATGGTGAAGGGCGGGGGAGCGGCGGGGTTTTACTGCAGTCCTCAGAGACGTAGCGGAACTCGGTCAGGAATGACGGGTCTAGTCAGTCGGCACGTGTCGGCCGGTCAGGCTGTAGTGTTATGATAATAGCCACGAAGTGGTATAGGTTAACCACGAAGCGGTAGGTAATTCTATGCAGTGATGCTGGTCACATGTGTTTCCGTAGGTCTTCCCATGTTTTGAATCCACTCAGAACAGGTCTTATTAAGCCTGAACGGCTAGTCACATGAATTTCCGCAGGTATTGTAAAACCTGTGCGCCACTAAGAACATGTCCTCAAAGCGGAGAGTCATGCCCGTTGTTGACGTCACGAAACGTCCTCACACACGCACTCGCTGAAATCTGCCCATGAAAGTACCAATATATTTTCAAGCTAACACGTGATACGCAATGTCCGAAGTCGCACTACAGTTACACAAATCGGTATTGACAAGTATAAGGTATTGACTTCAAATATGTGTTGCTTTACTTTCGCAAGGACTCGAGAAGCGTTGCGAAGTTGCGGTTTCACGTTCATGTGCTCCTGCGCAGATGTGTGCCTGATACTTTTCAACAATAACCTGCAGTCTTGGTTTTCCCGTGTGATTGTTTGGGTTCAATTGTTGGTCTGCAGAGAGCAGAGAGCGGGCCATGCCATGAGGACTCGGCATTAGAGGTGTCACTTTTCAGGGTTGTGCTACTCGACCCGACCCGCAAACCGTTTATTAACTACCCACCACTACCTGGTGACTGGTAACAGGCTGCCACACACCGGCAAGTACCCACAAATGCAATTTGCTATAATTATATCTGCCATTCAATAACTCATTTTTCACTGCTGAACTGTTTGTGTTGGTCTCTGCTCACTAACCAAGGTGTTTTTATTTGATCAGGCATCCTAATTCTCAAAATCACTGTTTTTCAATTTATGAAAATTATGCTACCCGCCAACAACCCACTTCATCTAAATGATTGTTTCTGCTTCCCGCAACTACCCACGTGGGTAGTAACTACGCACATCTGGTGGGTAAGTGGTATAGAACAGTGGCACCTCTACTCTGCATTCACATCCCGTGCAGGTCTCAACTCTCACAAGGTGGTGTCATTTTTCCTGTCCATGAGAGACCAGCTGTTGTATTCGCAGAAAGTCATCCGATGACGTCACCTCCTCGAGGCGAGCGGAGGAAAGCACCACCAACGTAAACATTGCTCCACACCTGAGTCCAAAGCAGGTCAGCAGAAGTGTAGTAGAAAATAGACGAGCTCCGCGTCTGGGGCTCACGTGATCGATGCGTAAATGTCAACGTCACAGTTCAGCATTGGTAGTAAATGCAAATGGTAGTAAATGCAATATACCGCAGCTTTTTTTATAAGAATAAAAGTTGTGATATATGTTGTTTTTCAGCATGCGCGATACATGTCAGGCTTACTTTAAAAGGCAAATTACAGAAACAGAACAGACATTTATTTAGTGAAAATAACACTGTCGCTCTCAATACAGTTTGTTTCGCCCAACGACTGAGGTAGGAACTAGGAAGCTAAAAAATATGGTGCAATCTAAAACTTAACTATTATTTGATTGAACATCTATAACTATGCGAGATAAAAAAATATATTCGTAAGAAGGTAAATGACCTAAGATAAAGTAAACAAAGTATCCAATGCATAACAAGATGCATTTAAGGATCCGGAGGGTCATTTAGCCATGGCCAATAGCGCCACCACTTGTCGAAAGTTGGAGGACTATATGCATTGGTGTACTCGATTTTTCCTTGTAACGCCATAGGTGAGATCAGAATTCCCAAAATGTTTAGAATACCCACGTCACCACCCGCTTTCGACACCGTTGTTTTGGCCATGACCCAAAAACAACGGAACTTGGGCCGAAAATATAATATTTCAAACAAAAAGAGAGACTAAAATAACCCTGATGCTAATTGATCACGCACAAAAATATACTTGTATTATTATCATGCTTAGTCACAGTATCCAGATAAAGAGGAAGACCCAGTGTCTAGCTGACCTATTTTCTTATTATAAACCTAAAACCATGCAGCTTTTACGAAAGAAAGGTAAATCAGTTGTTAACCCTATTCCTGGAGGGATGAAAAGTATATGAATCTGTCGGGGGGGGGGCTTATTCGCCCCCCTTCAGATCTCCGCTGCCATAAGAGCTATAAACATGAAACTTGGTTGGTGTGACTAAGGTACGACCAATGAACTCTATGCTTATCAACATTTTTGGTGACCTTAGGGTCATTATCTTCACGAGGTCAAATGACGTCATCAAAAATAATTTTTTGTCAAAACATGATAGTGTTTCAAGGAAACCTTGCAATTATCTGCGACAACTATGGCAGCCGGGCAAAAAAATCACTCGTAAAGCAGTTTTAATTTATAATGACCTATTTAGGCATCAGAAATGCCTCAAGGTCAATGGTTGGACTGTAGAAGGTCAACAAATGTTTAAAAAACTGTTTTTCAGCAAAATGTTTGTTCGTCCTATAACTTTTTATTTAAAGTTATTACACAACTTATTTTGGTACCATCGTGTTTCTCTCGTCATTGCAGTTCGAATCATATCAACTGTTGTAAAATCGAAATTTGGAAACCCCGGTCCAAGGTCAGGTCAGGCAAAGGTAACGTAGTCGGTCAAATGCAGTATAAAAAGACGCGTATTGACGAGAAAACATTTTGAGATCATTATGATTAACCTCTCTATGATGTTATTGTCGAGGAGTTATAGATAAATATAGGGTTAGGTGACCTTACGGAATGACAATTTAAAGGTCACTGACTAAAAAAATTCCATCCTTTCAGTCAAGAAAGGCCTAAAGATGACATGAAATACTGAACTAACTTGGGATGCAGGCAACATGTATGTAAACCCTCGTTTTCATTCTTTCAACCATACCTTACTTATATATTGGGAGAGTAGCATTTCGACCTGACATCAGGTCAGTCAAATGTTTAGATATCACCCTGAAACTTTCAACACATATTATTTGGCATGTTTTCTCTCACATACGATCCGATTTTTTGAAACGTCCTGAAAATAAAAACTTGCATCATTTTGTGAAAAAAATAAGCTTTTCAAAAAAATTGGATTTCAAAATTCAACATTTTGAAATTTAGAGATAGCCATCTGAAAAAACAATCAATTCTCTACCGATGTCTGTTTTTGCTAACACTATCCTTTCAACACACAACTCTCCCATGAGTGCTTACTCATGCAAATGATTTCGTGTCAAAAACGCCGAACATCACCCCCCTGACAAAACTGTCCTGGACCCCTCCTAATAATCAGTTTGGAAAACAAGTCACACCATTCGATGTGCAATGAAATGGTTAGGAAAAATCCAGCAAGTTTGAAGATTCTGAGTTGAGTTATGAATGACCCGTACGCGAAAAACCTCAAGGGGGGGGGCGATTCCCCCCCCGACAGTAATAGGGTTAATGCACATGAAACTATAATCATGCATTTTGTATTTACCCGACTTTCTTAAAACGGGCCCCTCTCCCAAGCAACTTTTTCGGACAGTTCAGGATTGAGACTAGGCAATAGGCAAATCCAGCTCTCACTATACCTATTGACAAAAAGCGTTGTTTCACATAGGGTAAAAAATCCTTTGGTTATTCTGGTAGGGTAGGTGCATCAAACACTGTGTATAGACACTGTGTACACCGTGTTTGATGGTACATTTGCCGTAGCCGATCAAACATATTCTGTCAATGAAGAACCAATACAAGCACCGAAGGCACTGAAACTGATTTATTACCATTTCCCAATGGAATGCTTTTTGGAATCAGAGAGCTGTTCCCGACTCTCGGGGAGTCAGTTCAGATGCTAATGGCTTTTGAGACTAAAACACCTGGGGACTCGAGCATCACCTTATTTAACCGATAGTTAGGTACTCCTGCCAATACCTAAACCTCGCCTTACGGGGACCACTTCTCACCTTCGCCGTACGGGGGGGGGGGCTGACAGACCCCCGTTAACTTTTTTTCTTGCATGACTTACAAGTGAATCTTTATTCCACCAAACCTGTTTGACAGTGTCATTCATAACTATGTGGTGTTTTTCTACTTTTTTAAGTGCTAACATCCATGATAATTAAATACACTACCGTTCTGACTCCGGACAAGCTAAGCCAAGGAACATAAAGCAACGCGGTAAAAACCAGCATTTTGCCTGTCATGTGAGGAATCTTACATTATGCAGTTTTTTGGTTTCAGGTCAACGGGTGACCTTCCAGGTCAAGTAAATGACCCAAAATTGACCAAATAAAAAAAAATACGATTTTCCTCTGTACGTCGTCATTAATAAAGTTATGAAAATAAAATGATTTGGTAAGCGTCAACATGTTAGTTGTTGAATTAGCTATCTGACCATAGATCGATTTTTGGGTCTGGGTTAGTTTATGACCTTTTAGAAACGAAAACCGTCAACATAGATGAGCATTGTTATAGACGATTGGCATTAGCAACCTCGACTCGATCACGTCCGGAAAAATGGTCATAAGACCTCAAAACTAGAAAGTGATAAATGTAAATACAAAACATGTTCCCAGACCAGTTTTGTCTCAAAAACACAAAATATGTATTCATTTGTTCGTATCTGAAAAAAAATACGTCATGAGTTTTTTACATTTCAGAAGCCATCACTCAAGTCACAATTAGAGATATTACTTCGAAATTTTGTTTGAGTATTTGCCTTACTCAGTTCTCTCACGTGTATTCCATTTTTTAACATCTTTGACAATTTGATTTTGAATACAATTTTCCAAAAAATCCGTTTTTTGAATTTTAGGTAACAAAAAACAAAGTATTCCAAATCTGAGATTACCTCTGAAAAATGTAATTTTATATTTTTAAGATTTTGTTTACAATTTGCTTCAAAAATATATTTTCTACTATTTTTCCAATATTCATCCTTTTTACCACCAGTATGACGTCACTAAAACGTCATTATTTATCAAAACAGATAACTAATATTAATACAAATTTCAGAGAACACGTTTAATTCTTGTTAACTCGGTTACTAAAATTATCTGAAAGATGCACTTAATCATTAAAAATTGTTTAACCCGCGCCATGGTGGGCCTCCAAGACAACTTCGCCATGGTGGGGCGTCAAAATACCCCCACCCCTCCCTATAACTAGATAATGAAAAGGGATGGAAAGACGAAAAAGCATTCGAAAACTCTCAACATGTACATTCGAAGTAACAAAAACCATTTTTAGCTAAGGTCAATATTGAGGTCGCAAGAGGTCATCAAAGGTCAAATTTCACAGTTTTTGGACTTCGCTTTGAACAAATTCGCTTCGCCCCCGTACGTATATCTTGTGAACTATGATAGCTAGTAACAATCGGTAAAAAAAATAAAAAGCTCATCAAAAATGCAATCGCATAAGGTATCACCCACAATTGAGCTGAGATCAATAGGCTCTTGAGAACATGAAATATCAAAAGTGCATTTTTTTGAAGAATTTGTTCTCCTGAAGAACTTTTTATCTAGAAACGATAGAGCAATTGTTTTAACATTATCGCGTTTTCTCACCGAAGCGCTTTGAAACATAAACATGGTGACCTGGTAAGGTCAATTTCATAATTTGACCTCAGTTTAGGGTATTTGGTGACCCAGGTAGGTCATGTTGCATATGGGGCGACGCGGCCAGACGAGACAAACACAGTGGTGTCAACTGATTGTCTCTATCTTATTTTATCATGAGTTATGAGCAAATTATTGCTGATGACCTCAGACGACCTCAAATGACCTTGTAGAGATCATTGAGCAGCAATTGCGTTTTCATCATCTAGAATGAGCTAAAATAACATGATTCTGAAAGAATTAGCCTGATCCAGTGCATATTTTCTGAAAAGGAAGTCTTTGTTTATTTTCCCGTTCACTTATAATGGAGAGGTCAGTAAATTGACCTGACCATAGGCCACCGATGCAGAAAACTCTAGATACAACAATTGTAGGTACTTATGATCTTATGAAATCCTGCAAGTTTCAAATCTCTTGGACAAAACTGTGGCTTTGACTAGATCACAAGCATTTTGGAAGGCAAGGTCACTTGAAGTGACATGGTGACCTGACCTGGAAAGACCCGAAGTGTTTTTTTTTTGTTTTGTTTTTTTACAAAGTGTGGGCAATTGATTTTCAAACAGCTGTACCAAATTTGGCGTCGCCGCGTGACACTGTTGTTCCTCTATTCCGGAAAATCCTCAGCGGGTGGAAATGACCTCCCACCAGGGCGAGGGTTAAGAAAACCCTTAGGGGGCCTGTCAGGCGAGGGTTAACCCGCGCCCCACTGGGGGGGGGGTGTTTTGAACATGCCCCCTCATGTTTGTTCAAGATGACGAAAAAACTAGCGGCGCGTAGGCACCGGCCAAATTTTGCATAACTAATCACTGATTCTTTCGGACATTTTGCGAAAATTTAAGTTTCGTTCAGGTCAGTCAGGTCACCAGGTCAGGTCAAGTGACCCTACCTACAAAACGTTTGCGGTCGTGCCATGTCTACAGTTTCTAGGGATCGATATCAAACTTTTTGAAATACATTAAGCATATACTACAAAATGTTTATCTTTATTTTTTGTATCGGTTGAACCTTAGGTCGGGTCATTTTTGACGATTCTCCCCATTATAATCAATGGAGAAATATCAAATGCTTTCTTTGTCGTGATTATCCAGTCCATTTCCAGTCTGGATGATGATATATGATATTATGTAATGATCCAAGGCCAAGTTTTGCTCAGGATAACATAACGGGTCATCTGAGGTCATCCAGTCACCAACACCTTTTCGTCAATAAACTTCTGCCAAATGAAGATAGAGAACTGCAAGTTACACCAGTGGTTTGTCTCGTCAAGACACATCTACTGATATTGCAACATGACCTACTTGAGGTCACCATTTGACCTTGACCTGAGGTTCAATTGTTTCAAGTTGACCTAATCATAATAAAATTGTATATATTTCAAACTCGACATTTACGAGAAAAACATGATGCGTAACAGTATGACGTTATCGTTGTTACGGAAGAAGTTATCACAAAAGTATTTTTGCCAAAATAAGCTTTTTGACTTCTAAATACCTTTAGAGCCTAAACTATTGACCTGAGGTTTCAAATTTAGACATAGGTCGATTGCAAATGTTTCATTGCGCTAGCGATTGTCTTTTGAACATTTGTTTCTTAAATAGCATAGTTTCCGAGATATTTGGGGGTTTCTGGAGCGATGTCCTAACAAACTGTCAAATTTGAACCTTCGATGACCTCTGGTGACCTGATCTTGGACGTAAAGCGAAAAAAAAGTCCAAAGTAGTTTCGAAATGATTTTATAACAGTTCGAATATGTCTTTTGTTTTTGGTCTAGTGCCATGGGAGCCGAGTTAGAGGGGGGTGTTCAAACACACACCCCAGTCGGGCGAAGGAAATGCAGAGGCCCAGTGTGGCGCGGGTTAAGGGAAGTTTTAAAAGCGAACCGATTGTTTTCGAGTTAATGATCACTTTATTCTGAAGTCACGTTAAATCTGCTTTCATGTTTGAGAAAGGGCATTGTAATGTGCATTTTTGATAGAACGACATCCTGCCCGCAATGACGTCTTGTTACATTGCGGGCATATGTTGCTTTTAGTTTCCTCACAAGTGAATTTAGGTCAACATATATGACAGCTGTTACCCCATGATTTGGAGGGTTTTTACCCAGTAATTCTAGATAGATTTGTGTGATAGCATGAATAAATGGCAACCAATAAGCTGAAAGGCGGAACAGAACTTACAATAAGTGCACGCAAGACCCTGGAAATCAGCACGCAATGTACGGTACTACGTCCATTGTCCGTGACCCAAATAAGCTAATCTTCTACAGACCAATGCAAGTTTTTACGCTCAGCACGAACACGAAAACGAAGCCCACTGATCTATGTCTTATCCAAGCAAAGACGATAAGTGCTTCTGAGCAACGTCCATAGTCGGGCGCGAACCATACATCAAAAAGCTTTACTTTAAATATGTTTGCGTTACGCGCTAAATATGTTTGCGTCATTTTTATTTTTACTACTTTTAATATGTTTGCGTTACACGCTAAAGGTTCAGTTTTGTTGAGCCACCGTGTCCCGTTGACAGTCACTGACAAAACTCCGCATGTTAGCGGAAATACAGCTTTGTGTTGGAAGTTAACCCACCATTGACTGGGGGGCGAAGAAACGCCCCTGGCGAACTTTCGCATTCTTTTGAAAATAAAGTGAGTCCAAACATTGTGAATGTATGGATTTCCGTGCAGGGCCCGTGCTAAGCTACACTGAGAAAAATAAAAACACCCTCAGAGAGTTTTACAGAGTGTCAACACTCTTTAAAATACTCTTCNGTGGAGCGACCGCCGGGTCGGGTGCTGCTGCCAGCGGCGGGACCACAGCGGGGTGGGTGGCGCCTGGCAGCCGTCTGTAGTCGGTAAACACTCCGCGAACCCGGTACCTGTGCTCCGCCGTCGGGTGTGCGTGTGTTGTGTGAGTGCTGATATGTTGGTCTGCCATGGGCCTTGTATGTTGTAGTTATGTGTGGGATGTGTGCGGAGAATTGATGGTTCATACGGAGCGAGAGAGGAACGTGATTTGATTGCCGTTTTACGTTGAGCCTTGTAATGCGTAATAACAAAAATAAGTCATCACTTGTATTGTTTGTAATGCAATTGACGCCCTCCAAGACAATTGGAAGGTCGCAGTTATCATGGGAACGATGCGTCAGCATTTTGCCGCTTGTCAAGCTAAAACTTCATGCAAAGATAATTTGTGTTACATTTTTTTTTTATATAAATTTAGTCCGAATGTTCTGTATGGATGGCTTTCCGAGGTCAGGACCCGCGCTAAGCAGAGCCTGTTGCGATGGTCCTGACCTCACCACCCGATCGCGCAATTCCTGTTGGCCGGCAGAATTTAGAGACGAAAGTTTTACGTGCCCGACATACCTGGACACGGTCCGCCCCGCTCGCTGACGTCACCTGGCCTTGAGTGCGACCGCTGCCACCGGCCGCAGGCCATCCCAGTCAGGAGCAAATAGCGAGCGCCGAAGCGACTCGAACCCAGGCTGCCACTACTGAGATAGGTCAGAAGACCAGCGCTCTCCCACTGAGCTACGGGGGCG
>VOPJ01006928.1:87233-129419 GCA_014673585.1 Semibalanus balanoides | reverse complement strand
AAATTTTAGCTTTATAGGTCCAGCCGTTTCTCAGCTACAGCATGATAATACTTTCTGACACCCCTGACGCGGCACGTGTCACGCGCCATGCTGACCCATCACATGAGAAAAAACATGTCAATAATCGTAATGTCATTGCATGGGGCTACCAAACGGCGAAGACCGCTTGTCAATCGGATGCGGGGTTCAAATGATATAAGCTTCTGACTAGCGTCGCGGTCTAGCCGGGCCCGGCCGGGCCGGGTCGGCCGCTTAGTTATATGTGAGAAAAATCCGGTATTCAATGTGGACTCGCTTCGCGCTCGCTCGTAATGAGCTTGACTAATCAGCATTGAGCTTTCTCGAGCTGGCACAAAGCACATCGCTGATTGGTCAAACTTACTGGAAATACCGTGCGAATGCCAGCCCGAACACCACTATTTTCATGCTGGGCAACATTAACATGGCAACCGGCAGTCGCCAAGGACACAAACGTTTGGCGAAATATAGCCAAGATCGGTTGACTTTAACTGCAAATCTTGGCTATAATGGTGTGACGACACGGTCAATCTGGTATAAACCAGGAAAGCTAGACAACCGGGTACGCTCATTTGGCAGCAGCCCTACATCGGCATATCTGGCGCTTTTGAGTCATGCAGTATATTACTTACTGCCTTTTGTCTGCAAATGACGTCATAATGCAAATCAGCCACTGACCTGTCACCACCTGGTCCTCAGGCCCCTTCTCCTCGTTCCGTTTGAAGATAAAGTCTCCCAGCGCACGGGACAGCGCCAGGTTGCCGTTCACTCGGTTGAACTCGACCCAGCCACCGGCGGCCGTAATACGCTCCACCTCAGTCTTGTTGTTCGGCTTGTGGTCGAACGACAGCACTTCCAGCCGACCGGCCACGCTGGCGATCGCCCGCGAGTCGCCCACGTTCGCCTGAGGGCCGAGGAGCGTCACAGACGGGTCACGTGATGGCGGCTGGTGACGTCATAGACGCGTCACGTGGCGGACTGACGGCGGCTGATGTGACGTCAGCACCTCGACACGGGCCAGGCGCCGGTCCCGTCGGCTCGGGGCACACACGTCACGGGCCGCCTGAGTCGGACCAGGCCGCCGTTTTAATGCGGCGCAGTCCCGATCCGTCTGTATACGGGTCATGCAATGCCGCGGGTCGATTCACGGTGACGGTATCGTCAGGTTAAGCCCTCGGCTGGTGAAATGGGTTCGGCGACAATGGCAATGGAACCCCTGGTCCCCACCGGTGCCCCATCCCATCCCGTGCATCCCCAGGTTAATCTGACGAGTCTCCAGACGTGGCATGATTAAAGGGGTCGATATCAGTCGCTCACGGATCGAACCAATGTGAACGATCCCTCGGCATCCGGTGGTATCAGCACATCGGCACTCCGCCACAAAGCCGGTAACGAATAGATTACACGCAGATAGCCACATCTATCGCTGGCTAGATAACAAAGGGCAGGGCAGAGGACCTGAACCCTGGACACGGACAGTAGAACGAGATGCTTGGCGCTTATTAAAACTACACTTACTAGATTATCATTGCATATGAAAATAGCGGTTTTGATAGACCCACCAGGTTCTTCTGGCGGTATGTTTCGCAACCAAACATCAGACTGCAGCCACACACCTATGTGAGAATAACCGAGCATACCAAGTGAACAACACAAACAACACACAGGTGCAGCTTAATGGGTAAGTAGTGGTGTAACCCCCTACGCCCCCCCCCCCCACCGCCCGCCGCCTTGACCATACCACTCACAAAGTAGAAGAATACTGCTGGCTCCTCGTCCGCACCACTCACGCAGTAGTGTATAACCTATACAGTTGCCCGTCACTACTGCCAGGTAGTGTATAATGTTGCCACCCGTATTTACGCAGTAGTGTATATGTTACCGTCCTCCGTCACTCACGCAGTAGTGTATACTGTTGCCCCCGTCACTCACGCAGTAGTGTATACTGTTGCCCCCGTCACTTACGCAGTAGTGTATACTGTTACCCCCGTCACTCACGCAGTAGTGTATACTGTCGCCCCCGTCACTCACGCAGTAGTGTATACTGTTGCCCCGTCACATCACGGCAGTAGTGTATGACTGGTTACACCCGTCACTCACGCAGAGTAGTATACTTGGTTGCCTTTCCGTCCTCACGTAGTAGTGTATACCCTGTGCCGCGCGTCACTCACCGCAGCAGTATATACTGTTGCCACCGTTCACTCACGCAGTAGTGTATACTGTTGCCCCCCGTCACTCACGCAGTAGAGAGTGCTGTTGCGGATCAGGATGCTGACGGCCGTGGTGCCGGCCAGGTCGTCCTTGAGCACCTCATCAGCCAGCATCATGCGGTCGATCTCGAGACAGGCCTGCTGCAGTGCCTCGGGCACGCGACCCTTCTCGTACTCGGGGCGACGCACCACCACCTTGTGCAGGTGTTTGCTGGCGTACTGTGCCACCTTCTCACCTGAGGAGGGCAGGGGCAGGACACGCGAACACAGCGTCAGATCGGGGGCCGACGGCCGTACCGTTACGGCGATGTTGACTGTTGACGTAGAGGGCTATGCCAGGTAGCCGCACCACAGGATGAGTTGGATGTTACATGCGTTGCAATACCTCAGAAGCCCAGCCCGACCGTGTAGCTCAGTCGGAAGAGCGCTGGACTTCAGATCACCCCGGCAACCCTGACCCACCCTGGCAACCCTGACCCACCCTGGCAACCCTGACCCACCCTGACAACCTTTACAACCCTGACCCACCCCGGCAACCCTGACCCACCCCGGCAACCCTGACCCACCCTGGCAACCCTGACCCACCATGGCCCTGGCAACCCTGACCCACCCTGGCAGCCCTGACCCACCCTGGCAGCCCTGACCCACCCTGGCAGCCCTGACCCACCCTGGCAGCCCTGACCCACCCTGCATACCCTGACCAACCCTGCAAACCCTGACCACCCATTGGCAACCCTGACCCACCATTGGCCCTTGCGCAACAACCTGATCCACCCCTGGCAGACCCTTGACCCACCCTGGCAACCCTGACCACCCTGGCAGCCCTGACCCACTCGGGCAGCCCTGACCCACCCGAGGCAAACCCTGACCCACCCTGGAACCCTACCCACCCTGGCAGCCCTGACCACCCAAGGGCACCCTGACCCACCAATGACAAACCTCTGACCAACCCCTGGCAACCCTGACAAACCCACCCTACCGGCCAACCCTGACCCACCCATGCAAACCATGACCCACCCTGGACAACCCTTGTGACCCACCACTGGCAACCCTGACCCACCCTGGCAACCCTGCCCACCCTGGCCAACCAACTGACTCACCCTGACCCACCATGGCAACCCTGACCCCACCTGGCCAACCCTGACCCACACATTGGCAACCCTCGATCCCACCATGCCAACCACTGAACCCCACCAGGCCAACCCTTGAAAGGCCCCACCATGGCAACCCTGACCCACCCATGGACCCTGACCCACCCTGCCAACCTGACCCACCCTGCCAACCCACTGACCCCACCCTTGGCAACCCTGAACCCACCCTGGCAACCCTGACCCACCCTGGCAACCCTGCACCCACCCTGGCAACCCTGACCCACCATGGCAACCCTGACCCACCCTGGCAAGGAGGGTTCGAGACGCTTTGGCGCTCGCTATTTGCGCCCAGTGAGGAATGATCCTGCGGCCGGTGGCAGCGGCCGCATTCAAGGTCAGATGAAGCCAGCAAACCGGGCGGACTATCCTCGGTCGTTTCGGGGTCGTTCAACTTTCGATTCTAAATTCAGACGATGACTGGAATTGCGCGATCGGATGGTGAGGTCAGGGCCCACGCAACATGCCTAACTTAGCGTGGAACCTGATCTCGAAAATCCATCCCATCAAACCATTTGGACTTAATTTAAATAAAAAATAGTTCAAACAACAGCAAAGAGGGAAAGGACAAGTACCAATCGGCGTTTCTTTGGAAGCTTATTTGTGTCATTATCGTCCAAATATGAAAGAAAATGACCACGACAATGAACACGACCATCACGACATGAGACCACTTGCAACAACCAACGCAAAGTCGACGTCTCCGAACGCGGACAGCCGGAGCCAAACCTAAACCACCGACAGGAAACCCATCGACCTCTCCTCAGCTCACCCCACCAGCACTAGTCTCACCTCACATTCGACTTCGGTGACGTCAAACACGGGCCCGGAGCTGCTCTCTCACCTCCGTGGCCGTCGAACACGGCGAAGAACGCTGCGGACGGGTCGTCTGGCAGTGAGAGGATGTGCGTGTGGGCGTCCTCCATGGTGACGCGCCATCCCTGCATGCAGCTGGAGCCGACCCGGTACGCGTCCGACCAGAGACTGTGCGTCTCCTTGTGGGTCACCGGCTCCGAGAGCATCTGACCCATGGCGGCGGCTGGGGCGACACTGTGTGACGCTCAGAACACCATCTGAAACACGCGCTGCGGCGCAGAGGACAGGGTGGACTGGTCACATCACCTGCAGGTGGAATGGAGCCGGGCGTTGGTCATTTGCCCCCACCGGCCAATGTGGGGATTAGCATTGAGACAGTCCCTGTGACATGGTTTATGGTGTAGTTGGAAGTCATGTTAAAGGGAACTGCTTACTTGTGAGTTGTTTTGATGACCAAACTGTGAACTGTGTTCCGACTATACCATAAAACTGTGACATGGTTTATGGTATAGTTGGAAGTCTTGTTAAAGGGAACTGCTTACTTGTGTGAGTTGTTTTGGTGATGATGATGATGATGATGATGATGATTAGGGCTTCAGATCGCCTCGACTACTTAGTTATGTGGCGCCCATGTGAGTTGTTTTGGACTGTGACAGCAGCACTGTTTTTGAAGGAAAAACACAACCAGACAGGGCTGAATCAAAAACTGTCCCTCATAATTAAGCCCATATTCCAATGGACTGCTTTGATTGTGGATTGTGATGCATCTTCCTATAAGATGATCAATTCCTTGCCCTGATCCTAATCATTATTGAGGAGCCAGCTCACACCTTGTGCAGGGGTCTGGATGGCCAGTGACATCCAGCAAGTTAATTTGGTGTAACAGACAATACCAATAACATCGATATATAACATCCAATAAGAGCCTGTCACATCAATGCTTTATGCTGCTTCAGCTACTGCAATTATGCACATATATCAGCAGTTGATTCATTTAATAAGTGTATTTGTTTTCAGGTTTCAATTATTGAAGTATTGGTAATACTTGTTAATGAAGATGAATAACTTTTTCATGAAGATTAATAACTTTTTCGTTAACCAAGCAATGCACACAGAAGCAATGCCAATTACATAGGTACTTGGTCAATGGCAGCTGATGCAGGGGCAGACCATATCTATTGCACCAATCTTCAGCATATAATTTGTATCAGAATTTAATGGAGTTCACAAGCAGTTTTGCCTTGATGCCCAGTGATGTTTTTTGTGAAACTGATGATTGCAGTATTTTCACATTGAATATATTTATATATCAGAGCAACTCACATCAAACATGTCAATCATGGTCATATCATGATTCAGATTTGACCTCACTACTCTGCAGCAGTTTTGTTTCATCTTACTTTTGCCAAGCATCCAGCCCCCTGACACATTGATCTAAGTAATGTCCCAAAATTCATTCAATTTTGCTTGGGTGTCAAGAGTGGAATATTATAGCTGAAAAAGACATGAGAGTGGAAAATTGTGTATAAAGTAGCACAATATTGCTTTCTGTTCTGAATATGAAAGGCAGTATTTTTGGTTGAAATCATGTATTTTAAGGCAATATTTATCAGAATCAATATCACAACTTATACTTTGAGAGTGGAAAATTCACTCCTAAAATGGGGAGTGAGGGTGGCATTCATTCATATTTGGGTGTCATTTGACACCCAAGCAAAAACAATTTGGGATGCTTAACTCACATAAGCAGTAGCAGCATGTCTGTTCAAGTAGGTATCTAACAGACCTCAAGTACAATCAAACAAAGAAGTGTTAAATGTCAAAACTCTCAACCTCTATGAAAAAGGGCATTTTGTGCTATTAGTGGTGGATGGTAAACACTAAACAGCCTGAATGCTGAACACCTTTTAACACCAGAATTTCTGTGTTATTGGTATTCTTTCATCAGTATCATCTGCATTGCCAATAACATTAACCCGCGCACTGCAGGGGGCCCCCCTCATTTTTTTCAGGAGTAGCGGAAAAACGGCGCCGCGCAGCGCCGCCAAATTTCGTACACCTGTTTGGGCATCAAATTCCACACTTTGGAAAAGTTTTGATCTTTATGTCATCTCAGGTCAGGTTCACAAGTCCATGTCAAGTGACCTTATCTTCAACAATGTTTGTGTTCGTACCAAAGCAGCAGTATTTTCCCCGAAAATGTTTGAACTTCAGGATTCTCATAAGCATGTCAGAACCTACCAATTCGTATATATCGGGATTTTTCGTATCGGTGACAAAGGTCAGGTCAATTCTTACCTCCCATTATAAGATGAATGGGGAAATAAGGCAAATGCTTCTTTTATCAGACAATATGCATTGGATCAGGCTAATTCTTCTCAAGAATCCATGTTATCTTTAGCTAATCTCTGCGATAATCAAGGTGCAATTGTTGCTCATGTGGATTTCTACAGGTCATCT
The DNA here is from genome assembly GCA_014673585.1 of Semibalanus balanoides. NCBI lineage: Eukaryota > Metazoa > Arthropoda > Thecostraca > Balanomorpha > Balanidae > Semibalanus > Semibalanus balanoides. The sequence continues at coordinate 122,767 of VOPJ01006928.1, read as the reverse complement.
GAGGCTCATCTTTCTTTATAAATTAGTCCCGAATGTTTTGTATGTGATGGAATTTGCCGACGCGTCAGAACGCCACGCTAAGCAGAGCTTTGTTGCACAGGCCCTGCACCCCCACCAACCCGATCGTGACTCAATTCCTATTGCGTCGGCCAGAATTATAGACGAAAAGTTCTACGTTGGCGACATACCTGGACCACGGTCCGCCCGCTCACTGACCGGTCACCTGGCCTTCAGTGCGACCGCTGGCACCGGCGCCAGCCATCCAGTCAGGAGCAAATAGCCGAGGCGCCGACAAGCGACTCGAACCAGCGCTGCCACTGACCAGGATAGGGTCAGAAGCACAGCGCTCTCCCGATGCAGCTTAGCAGGATCTGAGGTCATCAGCAATTATTTTGCTCATAAACTCTTGATAGAAAAAGAGATGAGAGACGATTAGTTGACCACCATGTGTTTTCGTGCTCGTCTGGCCGCGGTCGCCCATTGCAACATGAGCCTTACATGGGTCACCAAATGACCTTTGACCTGAGGCCCAAATTTTTAAACGTTGACCTTACTAGGTCAAAGCTATATATGTTTCAAAGCCTCAAATCGAGAACAACACACGACTGGCGTCACAAATGATTCCCCGTGTCTCGTTTCAGGTTGAAATGCTATTCCGAAAAACTGTTTTTGATAAAATAATCTTCTTTTGACCTTTCATCGCTCTGGAACGCTAAACTATTGATCTGACGCTCAATTTGAGCGAAAAAGTGCGAATTGCAACTTTCAATAGCCATCTATTCGCCTTATTTAATGCGTTTTGCACCTAGCTATCAATAGTTTTACCGCAGATAATCCGAGAGTTTTCTGGAAAAGAGTCCTAAAACCAGAAAATCTGACACTTGGTGACTACCTGGTGACCTCAATTGTGAGCCTGGCATTTTCAAGAAAGAGCGAAATTTAACTCTTCGATAGAAGCTTTTGTCTAGAGCTATCTAATGCCGTTTTCCGCTTGGTCGCTAACGTTGCGCTAGTTTCGAGATCCCTCACGGGGGGGCGGAAATCCCCCCCTGCAGTTCGTGGTTTCGGCGTGAACCCCCTGAGTGCGCGGTTAAGGGTCTGTTGTTATGGCTCATGAGGATGTCAGGATGTGTTCAGTAACAGGGTTTGGACTTTTGCCAGCCAAACAGGGTTTTTGCACTTGCCGGTTTAACGGCAAAAAGTGGCGAAAATCTATAACCTGCCTATTCTTTTTATCTCATAAAAACTGTTTGTGAAGGAGGAATATTCCTTTTCGTTGAACCATTTAAGTAAATAACTGGAAATTGCAATGCCATTGTAAACTGCAATTAATGCATTAACGAGACTTTCCCTTAGTCAGCAGCTCTACTTCTTTTTTACTGGTCGCTGATTATGAAATGTCGACTTTTTTAGTTTTAAAGGCGCCCGCAAGCTATTAGGCTATCATGGCGGCCAATACTATACTGACAAGGAGTGCTGTTTGACCTAAAACTGAGCTGGGCTGCAGACAAATAAATATTAAGACTGGAAAAGGTCATGACAAACAGTATGGAAAGACTGTGAAACTAATACCTGTCATAATCGAGCTCCAGTTTTCTTTTTTGAGAGTACCACTTACATTACACAATATACTAAAAAACAATCTGTTTGCAATCCAGGCCAAACACAGATGCCATAAAAAACATTGGTTTGCATCCAGCGGAGAAAATGAATAGTTTTTGTGTTAAGCAACAGGCCACCAACAGTTAGAATGGCAAGCACAGCAAGAGCAGCTGGGTTGTGTACTGGTTTTAAGAGTAGGCAACTGGCATCAGCAAATCCGGTAAATTTTGGTACTTGTGCCATTTAAACCACATGTATTGTGAAAAATACTATTATGTTCCATATAACTTGGAAATAAACAAAACAAACCCTATTTGACTCATTGCCATTGTTTTGGTCAAGTTAAGGCTCATTGGAGTTTTTGCCACTTTTTGCCACCAGGGTTTTTTGACAGCCGGTTTTAACCGGTAAAAACCAGTGGCAAAAACCACTTTTTGCCACCCCCTGCCCCCCTACCAACCCTGGTCAGTAACAGTGGGCTGGTGTCACTGTCATGGCCGGAATCACACATAAATAAAGGTTCAAGGTGACTATCACTGTTATTGGCCTGGAATCATATGGAAGCCTCTATGACATCACCTGGTGATTATGACTGGTGAACAATTTTTTATTATGGCTGGTGAACAATTTAAATAACAATCAAACTTGACCTAAACTTTACAGCAATTACGGTCTCAGGGGCAGTGACGGCGGAAGCGGGGCTGGGGGGGGGGGAGTTCCAGGTCTTGAGCCTAAACAAATATTCAAAGATGGTATAGCTGATTCTAAATTGATGTCACTGGTTCCAAAGTTGGCACGGCCCATGCCGGGTCTGTCATGTTGCATTCTTCATCCTTGTAACATGCTTTTTCATCCGTTTCGTTTGGCCCTTTCAACGCTTGGGAAGGAGGCCCTTTCAACGCTCGGGGAGGGAGCCCTTTCGAGGCGCCGACCCCCCCTGGACGAAATTCTGGCTACATACCAGTTTCAAGTTAAAATTAATAAGCGTTCCATGCTTAGAAAGGTCGGTACTCTCACAATTATTTGGTAACAAATTAACTGTCCAAGCAACAATTAGCCTGCCTACGCATTGTTATTTACCATGAAGGCAGATATTGTTTCATGCACTCTATCTGTTGTGGATGTACCAAACTTCTATGAATAATCAACAAGCATTTGCAAAAGTGCATTGAAATTGGCAGTTTAGCTTGGCCCCGGACGGCAAAATATTTAGTGCTCACAACCTAAGAAAAATATGTGTTTTCCCATCCATTTCATGATTCAAACCTCTTTTAGCTTTACCAAATTGCGCCAGCTCGGTCATCGCCCGAAAAGGCGTTTTACTGATACAATATTGTGGCCTAAATACGAGGAGATATAATTTTGTGGTATATATATTTGTTGTTGTTGGAGGGGGGGGGGGTGTCCTGAGGAGGAGCCCTGTTTTTTTGCCCCCCTCACATCCAAAAATATCTTCTGCCGCCACTGCTCAGGAGCACCATGTTAAGAATGATCTGCTTACATTTGCTCACTGCGCTGCAGCCCTATTGAGGGACTATTGCTCCCCGGACCCCCAAGACCAACTTGTAGACCAAACCATGGGAGTTGTATTGCAGATAGATGCTTGTCTGAGATCGATACAGATTCATTGTAATTTGAATGTCACACAAATGGAGTAGGTTGATAAAGTGCACATGTTTACATTGCACCTATGCCAAATATAAGTTTTGGAATCTGTAAGTGTCATATTCACTTATGTCAGTTTTGTCTACAAGATGGTCTGGGGTCAGGGGTTAGGGCCACTGCACAGTGAGTGAATGTGAGCAGAGCATTCTAAACTTAACAAGGATCCCTGAAATGTAATTGCTGTGAGGGTTAGGTCTAGTTCTATTGTAGGAATTAAAAATGTTCATCAGCCATAATCTGGTGATATCATTAAGGCTTCCATATGACTCCAGGCCAATAACTGATGGTAACCTTGAACATTTATTTAAGTGTGACGCCTACCATAACAGTGATGCCAGACCCACAGACACAGATAGGTACAGGGACCTGCAGTTGCTATGGTAGGTACACACTGAGGTCCTGCTTATTTTCTCCTCTAGTGTATGTTTGAAGGCAAATTAAGAAACAACCATATACGCATTCAAACAGCATTACAGAGAGCTTTAAATTGATGTATGATGCATTGACTCACCTTTTCCATGGGTTACATTTATGCAACAAAACATATTGGCTATACACTCGGAATCCCCTACCCTCGTTATTAGTTATCCTATAATATACCCACCATTCGAATGCAAAGAATGTCACATTTAGTAAAGTACAAGGTTTCCTAAGACATTTTTACACTATAACTAATTTTAATTTCAATAATTAATTTCTCACCGCTTCACCGTGCCTCCCGTCGCTAAACTTTGTTTACGCAACAGCTGTAAACAAGGTTTGGCAGCATCATGTTTTTTGTTATTCCAGACGCCTTCTTGCCACATGTTTTTTATTCCAGACGCTTTTTTTTCACATGACGATATTTCCGCTACAGCGTCGCCAATTTTATTTTTATCGATCGGACTTACGCCATATATTATTTAGGTTTCGTCTTGATCGGACTTTTGGCTATTATTATCTTAGGTTTCGTCTCGATCGGAACTTAAATGGCTATATATTTATCTTAGGTTTCGTCTCGATTGTACTTAATGGCTATATATTATTTAGGTTTCGTCTTGAAGTGACTTAATGGCTTATTATTATCTTTAGGTTTCGTCTCGATCGGACTTATGGCTATAATTTATCTTAGGTTTCGTCTCGATCGACTTAATGGCTATATATTATCTTAGGTTTTCGTCTCGATCGTACTTAATGGCTAAATATTATCTTAGGTTTCGTCTCAATCGGACTTAAATGGCTATATATTATCTTAGGTTAGGTTAGGTTATGTTAGTTATTTATGTTTTTGTTATGTACGGAAAGTGGCTCTAGAGTTATTTATTTTCTATAATTATCGGAAAACCTATTAAAATCTTGTACTGCGGACACTGAGCCCTTGTAGCTCAGTGTCCGCCCTTGTAGCTCAGTCGGGAGAGCGCTGGGCTTCTGACCTATCCCGGTAGTGGCAGCCCGGGTTCGAGTGCTTCGGCGGCTTCGCTATTTTGCTCCTGACTGGATGGCCCTGGCGGCCAGTGGAGCGGTCGCACTGAAGGTCAGGTGACGTAGTGAGCGGGGCGGACCGTGTCCAGGGTATGTCGGGCACGTAAAACTTCCCGTCTAAATTCTGCCGACCTACAGGAATTGTACGATCGGGTGTGGGTCAGGGCCTGCGCAACAAGCCTGCTTAGCGCGGGTCCTGTCTTTGGAAATCCATCCAACCTAAACAATTCGGACTAAATTCATTAAAAAACAAAAAAAAAAATCCCTAGATTTTCTTCTTGGAATTTGTCGAGAAAAAAAGAGATTTGACATAAAATCTCTAAGATGTAATCTCTAGATTGGTAGGCACTGGAATAGTTGTTGACAGTTGACACAGACACTTGAACTGCAGAGGATGACGACCTAAGGTAAGGCCAACACAGACCAATAAGCCTAACGAGCCAAGTATGTAAAGTACTGGAGCGCATTGTGAGGAGCGGATTCCGACCACCTAGACAGGCTTAAACTCCTAAGTAAACACCAGCACGGCTTCACTGTGAGGAAATCTTGCCAGACAAACCTATTGGAGACACTCGAGGATTGGACAAAGATAATTGACAGTGGCCATGGACTAGATGCAATCTACTTAGATTATCAAAAAGCTTTTGATAGTGTCCCCCACAAGCGCCTGCTGCTGAAACTCAGCAGACACGGTATCCAGGGTAACGTGCTCAGCTGGATCCGAGACTTCCTGTCAGGGCGCACCCAGCAGGTGTGCGTGGGAGATAGCAGATCAGACTGGGGTCGGGTGTCAGTGGTGTCCCACAGGGGTCAGTGTTGGGCATTCTGTTCCTCGATCTATTGAACCGATATAACAACAGTCGTGCAAAAGCCAGAATCAAAATGTTTGCGGACGACACAAGATCTATCGAGCTATCAAACAACCATGACCAACATATACTCCAACAAGATCTTGACACTCTCACTAAGTGGTCAAATGACTGGCTTCTGAAGTTTAATGCCACTAAGTGTAAAGTTATGCATTGCGGGGGACAAAATCCCAAAGCCGACTACGTCATGCAGGAAGAAAGTGTGACCAGACGTCTCCAGGAAACAACAGAGGAAAAAGATCTTGGTATATTTGTTTCGAACACGTTAAAGCCGACTTACCACTGTCAAAAAGCTGCCAACAAGGCAATGTCAGCACTTAGACTGCTCCGGATTGCCTTTGAAGAAATCAACCCCCGTTTCAAACTTCAAAACTTGTGCACAACATAATGTAAGACCCATCCTAGATTATTGCGTAACACGCGGTAAGGTCCCGTTCATGGTACAGGATTTCCAGGCATTAGAGAAGGTCCAGAGGAGCAACCAAACTGGTGAAAGATATAGGAACATACCATATGATGAGCGTTCTGCGGAGATGAAGATTCCAAGTGTAGAAGAAGAATCTGAGGGGAGATTTGGAAATCGAGACGTACAAAATTATCACAAAAAAAGTGAACTCGACCCGACGAGTTTTTCGAGCTTTGACAAGGAAGCAGAAACAAGAGGCCACCCACTTGAAGCTAAGGAAAAGGAGATCAACACTCTTGATCAGGAGCAAGTTCTTCTCATAACAGAGGTTGTCACTCCTGGAATCGCTCCCTGACGAGTGGTCATGGCAAGCCTTCCACCATCGCCTTCAAAACGCAATTAGAACCGACCTTAGAACCGACCACTGGGCTGCGACCTTCCATGCCCTGACCTGCCTAACCATTGACCAACCTAGACCATCCAAGAAGTGGAGCCCCTAAAATAGACCAGTCTACCCACCTTATGCTCACTACCTTTAAACCTAACCTAACCTAAACCTAAACCTAAAATGGCGCCTTGCGTGGTTAAAAATAAAAACAACGGCGGTGATAAACTCTCCCCGGTTAGAAATTGGTAGGTAAGAGTACAGAATAGTTTGTCTAGAAACATGCAGAATGTCCAAATAATCAGCTTTAGTGATGAAATAGTAAAGTTTTGAAACATCTAAAAACGCTAGGGGGAAGTCCCCGAGTGTTTGACCCATTATTTTCACTGCAAAGCGCAAAAACTCATTTTTGCTTAAAAACAGTCTATGGATAGGGTGAGCCAATGCGTCAATATATCAATTTGAAGTTCTCACTGATGCGGTTTCAATGCATTTATGGACAATTCTTAATATGCCGTCAAACATACAATAGAGAACAAAGAAGACCACCAGGGGCACCACCAAAACCTTAGTATGTATTATAGCAACTGGGGGGGGGGGAGACCTATTGATGTGTCCAGTGTCAGTGATATGGTTGTTAACCCTATTCACACTAGAGCACCACTGCGATACCAATATCATTAAAATGCAAGTATTGTGTCATTTTATGATTTCTGACAGCTGGCATAACTGAAAGTTAGCAATACCTACTCAATTATAATCAACTATCCTTTTTATTGTCACTGACTTGGAGACAGTGCCCAATGCTTAAACATATTATTCAAAGTAATACAATACTATCATAAAAATCAGCCTTTACCCTCCAGTAGGGCCATTCCCTCCAGCATGAGACATCAACATCAACATGGCAACGATAAATTGGCCTGCAAGCCAAAGAAACCAAACAAGTTATCATCTTGAGTCAAGCTTACCTTAATTTAACAAAAACTAATTTTAACGCTTGAATATGCGTCACGGCAGCTCACGATTCAATTAAAATTATAACAGATCTTAATCAGGATAAATATAACCAATTTACAGCATCATCCGACACCCACAACACAATAAAATCAAATCACGTAATCTAACTTCAACTTCATTCACAATTTTGTGTAACGTACCACTGATATTTTGAATTGTACACTAGCTTCGACCATTCGTAGCGGAAAAGTCACTAAAATCTAACGACATTACAATCATTGCGATATTTGAGGATAAGTTTTCCTATTCTCCGCCTCTGCTGATTTTGTGCGGTTTCAACATACCGGCAACAAAGGCGCAATTCACAGAATAAGAAAGATGTGACAAATCATTGTAATGCTGAAGATTAATTAACTTATAGGCATCATGTGTATGCAAATAATCAGAAGTGCAAACAATTTTGTAATTTAGGCAGACCTGGGGCCCGGGCTTAGACCGACCGTAGTCCGGACCCCCACGGACCGATCAAGTGCCATCAGGCCAACCGAGGGCCCTTATTCCGGCAAACCTAGGGCCCTTCAGGCCGACCAAGGACCCCCAGACTGACAAACCTAGGGCTCCTCAGGACGACCTAGGGTCTTATTAGTCCAGTGGCGGATCCAAGGGGGGTCACGGGGGTNCCAAACCTTGTAGCCATGCTGGATATAGCCAAGCGGCTCGAGATGAGGATTGCCAGTATGGAACTAAATGTATTGAGTGCTTTGAAGGAACTTAAGCCAAAGACCAGTCTAGAAAAACAATTAGGAGACAAGATAGACATCATGGAAAAAACAGTCATGACCAAAATCCACGAGCAACACACAAAGGTTCAATCAACCCTGCAGAAACATAACGAAGCTGTCCAAGCTGTACCAAAGATCTCGGCTGAACTAAAGACAAGCGCCCAAGAGCTAAAAAATATTGTCGAGAGAAAGGAAGACAAGGAGAACAGGGAAACAAATATATTACTGCACAATATTCCTGAGAGCTCAGCTGAGGATCCAGAGGCACGCAAGGAGTATGATTGTGCAAGTTTCCACAACATTACAGAGGCGCTTCTTGGCGAAGGCACCAGAATAGAGATAGAAAAGGTCTACCGCCTAGGAAAAAAGACTGAACCAACCAATGACAGTGAAAGCCCCAGACCTCGTCTAATGCTAGTAAAGCTGAAGAAGAAGGAACAAGTGGACCTCCTGATGAAGAAAAGATGGCTACTGAAAGATGTAGGATTTGCCAACACCTACCTCTCACAGGACCTCCCCCCAGAGGAACGGGAAGTACAGAAAAGACTAAGAGAAGAACTGAAGCAAAAAGGTAAAGAAACACACCGGATCTTTCGAGGGAAGGTTGTCCCACGAGAAACCAGTAACTAGGACTAGCAACCATCTGCTGTGTTTGTACACCAATGCAAACAGCCTCACCAACAAGAGGAGTGAATTTCAGGGAAAATTGGAGCAAGTGAAACCTGATATAGTGGGTGTCACTGAGGTTTGGTTTAAAGATAACTACCAAGTCCAAGGATACCATCCTGGATACAGATACAACAGGCCAGATAACCAAACAGGAGGAGGGGTAATGCTACTAATCCGAGACAATCTTGAAGTTGTTGACTGTACATTACTGAATGGCCATTCATTCAAAGAATCAATCTGGTGCGTTATCCAACTGAAATGAACGATTGCTTGTTGGAGTGTGTTACAGGGCACCAGGCTGTTCAAACGAGAACAACGAACAATTAGGCGAACTTTTCAAAAATGCTCTCAAAGTTCAAGCTAGCCACATACTAATTATGGGCGACTTTAACTACGGCCAGATAAATTGGGAGCAAGGTGCTGTAGAAGGGTCACCAAGCTCTGATGCTGCCAAATTCTTTGACTTGACTCAAGATTTGTTTCTCTGTCAACATGTTACTTCCACCACTAGATACAGAGATGGATGTGAACCATCACGACTAGATCTGGTGTTTAGCAACGAGGATTACATGGTTGATGAAATCACCCACAGCGAACCACTGGGTAAGAGCGACCATGTTGTGCTGGTATGGAAATTTTATCATGCGAACAATGTAACCAAACATGGTGATGTATGCAAGTATAACTTCTCTAAATGTAACTATGACAAGATGGCAACCAACATGTCCATGGTGCAGTGGAATGCTTTAAATGACCTTGGTGTAGAAGAAAAATGGGAAAAATTTAAAGAAATTATTCTAGAGAACATAGAACAATCGGTCCCAAAGCATAACCAGAGAAAAGGTAAGCCATCTTCTCCCTGGTGGAACAGAAAGCTGTCAAAGGAATAAAAAACAGTTGTGAGTTTGTGGAAGGTGTGACCAACAATCAAGATCCACAATAGACTATACAAATTATGCTTCTCAGCGGAACAAAGCAACAGATGTGATTCGCTCTGCAAGGCGTAGCTACGAAAATCACCTGGTAGAAACCCTAAAGAAGGAACCAAAAAAACTCTACAAATATGTCCGCCTGCAACTCAAAGTGAGGCCAACTGCTGGCCCACTGGTAAATGACCATGGTAAGCTCACCGAGAACAACAAAGAAACTGCCCAAGAACTCCTTAAATTTTTTCAGTCAGTCTTTGTTCAAGAAGACAATGGCAAATTACCAGACTTTTGTGAACTAGCTCCCGAACGAGAAGCCCTCAAATTAATTGTTGTTACGACAGAAGAAGTTCTACAAGAGCTACACAAACTGAAGGCTGACAAAGCTGCAGGGCCAGATGGGATACCTTCCATCGTACTAAAGCATTGTGCCCAACAACTGGCAGAGCCACTTACTCAACTGTTCCAACAATCCATTGAAACAGGCAAGATCCCAAGTGATTGGAAAAAAGCTAAGATAACCCCCATATTCAAGAAAGGTGCCAGGGTTAAGGCAGGCAACTACAGACCAATAAGCCTAACGAGCCAAGTATGCCAAAGACTGAGCGCATTGTGAGAAAGCGGATGTCGTACCACTAGACAGCTTAACTTCCTAAGTAAACACCAGCACGGCTTCACTGTGAGGAAGTCTTGCCAGACAAACCTATTGGAGACACTCGAGGATTGGTCAAAGATAATTGACAGTGGCCATGGACTAGATGCAATCTACTTAGATTATCAAAAAGCTTTTGATAGTGTCCCCCACGAGCGCCTGCTGCTGAAACTCAGCAGACACGGTATCCAGGGTAACGTGCTCAGCTGGATCCGAAACTTCCTGTCAGGGCGCACCCAGCAGGTGTGCGTGGGAGACAGCAGATCGGACTGGGGTCAGGTGTCCAGTGGTGTCCCACAAGGGTCAGTGTTGGGGCCCATTCTGTTCCTGATCTATGTGAACGATATACCAACAGATCGTGCAAAGCCAGATCAAAATGTTTGCAGACGACACACAGATCCTCATCGAGCTATCAAAAACAACCATGAGCCAACATATACTCAACAAGATCTTGACACTCTCACTAAGTGGTCAAATGACTGGCTTCTGAAGTTTAATGCCACTAAGTGTAAAGTTATGCATTGCGGGGGACAAAATCCCAAAGCCGACTACGTCATGCAGGAAGAAAGTGTGACCAGACGTCTCCAGGAAACAACAGAGGAAAAAGATCTTGGTATATTTGTTTCGAACACGTTAAAGCCGACTTACCACTGTCAAAAAGCTGCCAACAAGGCAATGTCAGCACTTAGACTGCTCCGGATNTATCTAGTTTGTCACTGTCACTGCCAGTTATTCTCTCCAGGTCTTGTTATTCCTGGGACAAAATTACTGGTCATGCCTCACCCTGAGCATTTTCATTGTTACTCCATTGACATTATCAGCATTATGTCATCACTTAGGCTGGCTGCAGCTGCATCACACATCTCATCCTGTTTGATTTCAGGTGAAGCAGTTCTAGCAATAATCTGATCCAACACAGCACATCATGAATGTGGCAAAGATGAAGGTAAGTTTAAATACTGCTACAAAAATACTGCAAAGCCAGATCAAAATGTTTGCGGACGACACCAAGATCTATCGAGCTATCAAAACCAACCATGACCAACATATACTCCAACAAGATCTTGACACTCTCACTAAGTGGTCAAATGACTGGCTTCTGAAGTTTAATGCCACTAAGTGTAAAGTTATGCATTGCGGGGGACAAAATCCCAAAGCCGACTACGTCATGCAGGAAGAAAGTGTGACCAGACGTCTCCAGGAAACAACAGAGGAAAAAGATCTTGGTATATTTGTTTCGAACACGTTAAAGCCGACTTACCACTGTCAAAAAGCTGCCAACAAGGCAATGTCAGCACTTAGACTGCTCCGGATTGCCTTTGAAGAAATCAACCCGTTCAACTTCAAAACATTGTACACAACATATGTAAGACCCCATCTAGATTATTGCGTACAGGCGGTAGGCCCGTTCATGGTACAGGATTTCCAGGCATTAGAGAAGGTCCAGAGGAGAGGCAACCAAACTGGTGAAAAGGGATATAGGAAACATACCCATATGATGAGCTCTTGCGGAGACTTGAAGGATTCCAATGTAGAGAGCGATCATGAGGGGAGATTTGATCGAGACGTACAAAAATCACCAAAAAAGTGAACATCGACCCGACGCAGTTCTTCGAGCTTGACAAGGAAGCAGAACAAGAGGCCACCCACTGAAGCTAAGGAAAAGGAGATCACACTCTTGATCAGGAGCAAGTCTTCTTCAAACCAGGTCTGTCACTTCCCTGAATCGCTCCCTGACGAAGTGGGTCATGCGCAAGCATCCACCATCGCCTTCAAAAACCAATTAGACCACACTTGGGCTGCGACCTTCCATGCCTGACCTGCCTAACCATTGACCAACCTAGACCATCCAAGAAGTGAGCCCCTAAATAGACCCAGTCTACCCACTTATGCTCACTACCTTAAACCTTAACCTAAAAAAAAAGTTCATTCATATACTTGTTTGTGTGTTTTTGTGAAATGCCACCATGGAAAGCATGTTATTCTTAGTGAGGAGTGAGGAATATTTAATATTATCGTATTTAGTGGGAGTAGATTTGGGACTTGAGCGATACTCTCTTGGCAAACCCATTACTATACATTATGATAACCGATTATTTTGCTTGGCTCTCTGATTACCTACATGCTATTCATGTGAAAAACAGAAGATGGATGTTGGAGTTAAGTGACTGAAATATTTATTTCCGGGCTGTTGTATACTTTTTGGTAAAATATCTGTGCTATTGTATACTTTTTGTTAATATATCAGCCTGGGCGTATTAAACAGATTGTGTAATGTAATTCATGCTCCACAGATCGCCGACCTGAAGAAGGAGCTGAAGGAACGTGATCTGCCCACCAGCGGCAACAAGAGTGAGCTGGCCGCCCGGCTGAAGGACGCGCTGACCGCCGAGGGCGGGGAGGCGTCTCCGCAGGAGGAGGACCTCGAGGCCAAGGAGTCGGAACTGCTGGGAGAGGAAGAGGAGGAGGAAGAGGATGCATCTGATGTGAGTCTCGATTGCTAGCGCTGCTTCCTCACAACGTCTTCAGCGGTCTTTCTTAGATGTCCTTAGATGCTTTTCTGAAAAAGGCGCAAACACAGATGTTAGAAGTGCCCGATGAAACAGCATTTGGATTGTCAGTCAGTCTTCATTCAGTGGAGCGAGCCGCTCTCTCACGTCGGTGTGCTAGGGTTGGCTGTCTAGTTCTCCGTTAACTGGTCGAGCTAATCACAGGCTCCTCTGTCTGTTCTCTGTTGGCCAGCAGTGTGACGCACAGCCCTCTGTTTCTGTTAGCCGGTGGAGCTGGACACAAAGCTGCTGGAGACATCCACAACACCTGTCGCCACACCCGCCGCCAAACACAAGAAGATCGTCATTAACCGGGAGGCTGCTGAGTCGGCGCAGCAGGCGGCCGCCACCGCCATCGCAGAGGCAGCCAAGGCGGCACCACCGGCCGCCCCCACCCCCGTCCCCATCACCGCCCCCGAAGCCGGTGACACGCCGCCCGCCGCCAAACGCATCAAACTGAGCGGTCTCAGCGAGTCGGAGGTAGGTTCGCCGTGATTAGGATGTTCACCTTGGATGGACGGGCTGGCTGTTGTGATGTTGGAGCACACGGCTGGTTACTGAGAGCGGTTTTTGCTTTACATCTAGTTCTTTGTCGGACTAGTTGTTTGCCTTTATTCGACCGTTTGGTAGTTTGTATTACATATTTACGGTTTCGCTGTGGAAAAATTGTGACCCAGTTGATTTTCTGTCATTGTTCCCAGCTTTACGGTTTCCAGATTTGGTTATCTGGATGTCCTCGAAGTGATTTGTCTATGTCCGGGCGCGATGTGCGGCCTATTTCCGGTTAAGAACCCGTCTGCTAACCCGCCTGTTGTGCCTGCAGCGGCTGGCCAAACGAGCTGAGAAGCTGGGCAGCGCGCCCACCGAGGACAACCTGTCCAACCTGAAGATCCTGACTTCGGAGGAGCGGAAGGCGGCGCGGCTGGCCAAGTTCAGCTCTGCGGCCGATACCCCGGCCACGCCCACCGCCGCCCCGGCCGACACGCCCACCGCCGTCCCAGCGCAAAAGAATGGCGCAGACGAGCTGGAGAAGCTGAAGAAACGGGCCGGCAGGTTCGGGGAGGCCGTCTCCCCCAAGGTTATCACGGTCAGTAGTGGGTGGATTGTGGGGAATATCGGAAATGCCGGGACTCGTAGGCCGTAGCCCGCGATATTATTTATGGACATTTTTTAGTCCTATTACCTGAATTATTTAATCAATGGGCGCCATGTGACCTTCGTTGTCTGAGCGCCCTAAAACCCCAATCATCATCACCATGAATCATTTAATCATTTGTCACCTATTGAATGGCCGTGTGAACATTTCATAAGGTGCGGGTGCCAAACCATTTCCAACTGAGTTCTTGCTACACATTGCCGAGGTTCCATGGCTAAATTATGTTTAAGTGGGAGTCTCGTGGCTCCCATGGACTCTCATTTCTACTCGTTTGAATGTAGTTGGGTGTGCTGTCAGAGCCGACCCGTGAGCAAGCATGGCCAACTTGGACACTTCATGGGCCTCACTGACGCTCGCAACTGTGACCGAGTGTTTCGTATATTCTGTACGTTACACACTTAATAAAGTTGGTGTTGAGTGAGCATGTGTGTGATTCTGAGTTCGTCACTTCACTTCCTCGCTGTGACCGTGGTGCCCGTCCCGCTGCGCACATTTCCCCGCTGTGACCGTGTTGCCCGTCCCGCTACGCACATTTCCCCGCTGTGACCGTGTTGCCCGTTCCGCTGTGTTGCCCGTCCCGCTGCGCACATTTCCCCGCTGTGACCGTGTTGCCCGTCCCGCTGCGCACATTTCCCCGCTGTGACTGTGTTGCCCGTCCTGCTGCGCACATTTCGTGTTGCCCGCTGTCCGACTGTGTTGCCCGTCCCGCTGCGCACATTTCCCCGCTGTGACCGTGTTGCCCGTTGCCCGCTGTGACCGTGTTGCCCGTTCCGCTGTGCAGTTGGAGGAATCCGAGCGGCTGAAGAAGCGGAGGGAGCGCTTCGGCATCGTTACGCCCGAGGACACCAAGGCGAAGCGGGCGGCCCGCTTCTCCTCCTCCGGCGGCGCGACCCTGGACCCGGCCACCGAGGACAAGAAGAAACTGCGCTCCGCCCGGTTCGACCAGGCGTAGCGGCTGTTCTCATGGCTTGTCCAGACGGAGGGAGGGGACAGCTGCGCGAGCTGCGGCACCCATCACCCATCTCAGCCGTCGCCCAGCCGCCATTCCCACGACATCCACCGAGACCGCCGCCGCCGACGACGACGACGGGCCGGCAGGCAGAGAAGCCGAGCGTGTGCGGCACGGTGCGCGTGGTATGCACGGTCAGAGCGGCGCCCTGGCTGCTGCTGGCGCTGACCTTCGGTCTGAGGTGTGGGTCCAGAGACGTGACGTGTGCGCCGTAAGATGCAGGAGTACAAGGCGCGGTTAGTTTGCGGCTAGTCTGCCGGACGTCACGCGCTCCACGTTCGTAAGTGTTTGGATGTCATTTGTACCCCCGTATGTTTGTCATTTTGGTGAGGCAGTGGAACGTTTCTTTTAAAATAAGTTGTTGTTGCAAGACTGTGCTTTGCGTCGAACCTTTGTTTTGTCTCGGTCTTTTGTTGTCAAATGGATTTTACTTTTTCGATCTGGTTGATTGAATCGTTGGACATCTTCCAATATGCTGTCCAAAAGTCAATACAACAGCTGAAATTTTTCTGTTTCGGCCTATGCGTGCTATGTCGATATCCTAGCGCCCTCTGGCTGTCCTACTCCAGAGCCGTTCTCGATGCCAGTTGTCTTTCGTCGTCTGGCTGTGTATTGGGCCTGTGGGCGAATCGGACTAAGTTTCGACAGCGCCGTGGACCCTTGGACGCGGGGCTGGGAGAGGGGGAGGGGGAACACCGCTCTGTGATAAACTCCAGCATGGGGTCCGCTAGTAACTGTCGGTCACCTGTATTGTTAGCATTTCTGGTCATCGACATAATTTAAAGCCGAGGGTTTAACGTGCCAAGCATGCTTTGACACGGTCGGCTCGGCCCACTGACGTCACCTGACTCAAAACGACGGACTACAAATCACGGTCAGAATATCGTATTGTCTATCGGATTGGGTAGCTTGGGTTTATTTCATTTGTTTCGCGGAAGCATTCAAGCGGCGAATTATTAGTAACCCTGAATTATTTAGTTGAAACAATCGTTTCTTCGGCGTTGTATAGACGAATTTCACTCCGCAGCTAGAGACGTTGGTGTGTGTGTGGGGGGGGGGCACAATGCGTCGCATTTCGGCGGAGCAGTGTCCTGATACCCAGTTTTGAACGTGGTGGCGTGATATATAGATTGGAGCTGGGGCGGATCAAGGGGGCATGTTGCCCCCCCCCCCCCGAAATTCTGGGGACGGGCTTTACGCTGCGCGCCGGAAAGGGCCGACGAGACCACGCTAAGCTGGGTATCATGGGCTCTCTTAGAGTCTGGAGACCACGCAAAGTAGTATTGAGAGAGTTGAGAGCACTAAGGTCCGTAAGTACCAGGGTCATGTCTGAAAGACGAGAAGGATCCCATGGTTGTTCAAAGGTTGTTAACCGAAATGGACCATGGGCGTGTCAGAAGGGCCCTACACATGACGAATGGTCCCCTCTAGCCAACACAGAGGGGCCCCTGGGCAGGTCGGAAGGGCTTCTGCCCAATAAACATTTTTATGTGGGGGCCGACGTCGTAAGATGTCGGCATCTCGGAAGTGGAATGACGACGTCGGATATGTCCGCTTATGCTGAGGTCCAGCCGACCTCGGCAGATGTCGGCAGCGGCATGTCGACGTCGGCTGGATCTCGGGTAGACGTCGGCATAGGCGGACATATACGACGTACAACCGCCGTCGGCCGGACGCAGAACCGACGGCATGTTAACTGGGTGGGGAGGTCGGAGGGGCCCCTGGGCAGATCAGAGGAGCCCCTGGGTAGGTAAAAAGGGCCCCTGGGATGGACGGAGGAGCCCCTGAATAGGTCGGAGGGGGCAGGTTGGAGGAGCTAGACCGAAAGGGCCCTGGGCGGGTCAGAAGGGCCCATAGCCAGCTCAGAGGGGGCCTATAGCCAGCTCAGAGGGGGCCCTAGGCAGGTCAGAGGAGCCTCTGGGTAGAACGGAAGGGCCTCTGGGAAGGTCGAAAGGGCTCCCGGGCTGGACGAAGGGGCCTTGGATAGGTCGGAAATATTATTAAAGTAATCTTGGGTCGGAAGGGCCTCTGGGCATGTCGGAGGTATCCCTGGTCAGATCGGAGGGGCTCTTGGACAGGTCGGATGTGCCTCTGGATAGACCGAAAGCGGGACCCTGGGCGAGTTAGAAGGGCCCTAAATATGCCTGAATAGGGGCCCGGCGCTGGCTCCGTGGTCCTGAAAGTTGCATCCCCAGTGCATACCCATTTCAACAACTTCAGGGCAGCTCTAAAATGAATCAAACTTCAATGTATAATCGCTTTCTCCGCTCACATCACCCACAATTGCAATCGCAGCCGCCGTTCACAAAGCATATCTATGCAGCACACGCCGAGCAATTTGTCCCACCCTGTGCTGTCATCTATCGCTGATTCGAAAAAACTATAGTTTGGTAGAAATGGCGTAGCATTAAATCACTAAACTCTATAGAAATGCTTGAAAATGCTATGAAAGTGGCGCAGAAAAGGACGTGTAAACAACGGTAAACGACTTCATGCAAGATGACCCTTTGGGCTAGCTAGAGAAAGTATGACGTCATTGACCCAAAGTCTCCTGGGCGATCGGGCCTATTTTAATTACTACGCCCATTATCTCCCGTTTAGACTCTTTTCTGATTTTAAAATATCTTATTTGTGAAATTTAATTCATTTTTCATGTTATAGATTGGATTCTGTTCACGATACCAACAACAGTCATTTGATGTCGGCAAGCAATAGTAAAAAATAAAGACGGCCTATTGGCCGATGGGTCTGACGTAGAAGGACTAGGAATGTATGTAACAGGTGACGACGCCCCTGGCAGACAGATGACCACTGAACTCTATAGAGAGTTCAGTGGTTCAGTAGCAGATGACGCACCCATGACATGTTCGTGGGATCGTGTTAAAAATTGTCAACATTGATTTAGGAATTTTATTCTTTTCCATTCAAGTAATCATCAATCATCCAAGTTTGATCTAAAACAGCTAAGTCATGAACAGGTCTTTTCGTGCTGAGACAAGAAGTAGAACCAAAGATGATGTCAAGCGCCTTATGCACACTGTCGACAAAGTTAGAAAATGGTCAGTATTGACATTTAATATGATATGTATATTTGAGTTAAAGGCTTGTTTAGAGGGCCTGATTCTGTGTGCCATTATGACAGGCTTATGTATGCTGGTGGTGAAATAATTTGCAGACACATTTTCCCTGGTCAGGTCAGCACCTACCTACCTGCCCTAGAAAAAAAAACATTAGAAACCATTAGGAAATCCTAATGGTTTCTAATGGTTTCTTATGGGCTCTAATGTTTTGTAATGGTTTATAATGGTATTCCTAATGGTCTCTAATGGTTTGTAATGGTCTCTAATGGTTTCTTATGGTCTCTAATGGTATTTCGAATGGTTTCTTATGGTCTCTAATGATATTTCTAATGGTTTATTATGGGCTCTCATGGTCTCTAATGGTTTCTTATGGTTTCTAATGGTTTCTAATGGTATTTCTAATGGTTTCTTATGGGCTATAATGGTCTCTAATGGTTTCTTATGGTATCTAATAGTATTTCTAATGGTTTCTTATGGTCTCTAATGGTTTCTTATGGTCTCCAATGGTGTCTTATGGGCTCTAATGGTTTCTAGTGGTTTCTAGTGGTATTCAATATGGTGGCTGATAGTACCAAATGGTATCTAGTGGTATACTTATATTGATGTTTTGTGGTCTCCAATGGTCTGTATTGTGAGAGTTCCAAAGCAAGGGAACCTTGCAGTAGTCGCATGGTTTTGCGAAAACGTAGTGTGATTTTTAATTAATTAAATACCAGTAAGGTGCCATACCTGGCGATGAACAAATAAGCGTGAAGGAAATGTATGGCGAGGTTGGTATGCACACAAATTTATGACAATTAGACACTGGGTAATTTTATTTTGATTTTTTACATCATAGCATTTGAAAATNACGAAGTCAAAGTTTAAAACGGAACACTATAATACACATTGACAATAACATGTTTAACATACATACCTAAGACAAAATAAAGTGAGTACACGAAAAATATGAAACGCTGCATGATTTTTTATACCGTTTATCATCTATTGTTTCTATTGTTATCTGTTGTATCACTATCTATTGTTGTCATCTATTATATCGATTTTATCACGTTTGATATAGCATCATATGATGCTATAATAAACGTTTAGCCCTATTCCTGGAGGGATGAAAAGTATACGAATCTGTCGGGGGGGGGCTTATTCGCCCCTCCCCCTTTCAGATCTCGGCGGCCATAAGAGCTAGAATCATAAAACCTTTGTATGTAGTTAGGGTTGACAACGAACTTCATTTGGTAAATTGTATGGTGACCTTGGGTCAATATCTTCAAGGTCAAATTACGTCATCATAAGTCATATTTGCCAAAATATATGGAGGTATAAAAGGGGGGTGAAAACAACCCCCTTCTGCCACAAACAGGGATAGCAAGGAGCCTGTCACTAAAAGGGTTTCGGTAGTACGCTACGAAATACTTCAAATTATTATGCTAAGAAGCGATTTCTGTAGTAACATATTATCTCAAAACTATACCGTAGTGTAGCGTCACGGATTATTGTATAACGGATGGGATTCACGGCGAATTTGGGGACTATTTGCCAACCCTGGCGGCGGATGACCGAACTTAAAGGACAGAGGATGGCGGCGCATCCGCTGTGCAACCGTACGTATTTTTTCGTGTTTCTCCTCGTGATTTACGCAAATATCCGCTTGTTTGAGACGCTGAAAGTATGTGATCCGTTTTCATGCAACTTGTAGTTAGTAATCATGGATAAATCAAATATCGTCTGCTTTTTTGTAAGGAGGTAAAATGAGTGAAGTGGTACTGCGGCTGCGGTTTCGCTTGTGTCAGTATGAAGTTTTCTAAATTTGAGAGTTAAGTGAATTTTGGCGGATGATATATCTCATGTGATGTGATAACGGATTGCATGACTATCAAGTCAAACCTGTGCTAGTTAGGTTTATATTGATTTGTTTTACTGATTTATGTTTACTTGTATGGTCAAAGATTAAAATCAGACGCAAAAACTGTCCAAATAACGGCAGAAGGTCAGTAAGCTACACTCTCAACAGAAGACACACTTGTCCCTGCCACTGGAAAACTTGCATTGTCTGAACGTCAACACTCGGAAATGCACGAGTAAACCAAGGATCGATATTACGGGACGCAGTTTCGCCTGAATGACATTGAGAAACGGTCATAGGTCACGGTTCATGAAATTAGAAGGTAAAAGTTTTGGAGTAAATGTGTCAATTGTTCAAAGTAGGGTACTGAAAGTTATCGCGATCGGTCAAAAAAATACGTGAGTTATTTGGGAATCCAGAGGGAAGTGGCAATCCACTCCGCTACGGGCGAGGGTAATGCGGGGCTCGAGCCGACTGTGGTACATGGGAGTCGCGGATGGTGGGCGACTAGATTGAAAAGTGGTGCAATCGATGTGTGCACTCAATGGTGTTTTTCCTGCAAACCACGACAAAAATGGCTAAGTGGTTTTTTCCGATCCCACTTAAGCCTTAGTGGACGGGCGCTCAGCGGATTCTCTATGTCGAATCATTTCCCACCGATATCGGAGAGGCGCTAGCATCGACCAGTGGTAGCGACATCAAGTGCCGCCACGAAGTTTCAATCGTTATAAATAATCGTGGTAGGGTAAATAAGGTATGTGTAAAATGTGTTGTATAGAAATCATCTGCATGGTGTAAAAGTCGCGTCACGCACTCCGCTAATGCTAATGCGAATTAACCTGGGGGACTATGGGAAACGCGCTGATTGGGTGCTAACGACCGAATGCGCGGTTTAGGCGGTCAGTCTGATTTTTTCAGCGCGTTTTCCGGCGTTTTGTCGGCGCTGAAGTCGGGCGCTGATAGGGCACAGGATGTTGGAATTTGAGCTTTTTCCGGTCGTTGAGGCGTGAAAAAACACGCTACCTGACCTGAAAGATTTTATTGCAAATTGTACGACAAGTAGTATTTCTTCGCTGTGAAGTAGGTAAATAAATAACTACATAGCTTGGTGTTTCAGGCCTTCAGATTTGTGTGCTGAATCACGAGGTTATTTATGGCGATTATCTTCGTAAGCTGGTTCTTCTCGTAGTAGAAGCTACTTTATTGAGCTGAAATTATGAAATTGTGGCAAAGCAAACATATTGTATAGATTTTGGAGCGACTTTTTCTCCATATTCTCCAATTTACAGGACATTGAATAATTTGTTTATATTTATGCTGGTTTACGTGACCTTGGTATCGGCTCAAGAACTTAAAAGCTTTGTGGCATTTATTATTTGTCTTCGCTTTATTGCACGTGCTTCAGTGTTAAACATTACAAACAGTTTCGAGGTACGCATAAATAATCATCTAAAAACCTACAACTTTCGCATTTTAATGCACTTTTGTTCAGTCATGGCGTCTTACAATGGTGCATATCGGTCATAAGGGCGTAGTCAGCGAGTAGTGCAGCATAGTGTGCGTACTGAAATTCGGCGATTAGGCGATTAGGCGTGTGTGCGCAGTGGACGGCCACCTAGTCGTTGTGCCGAGACGCTATGTCTTTACTCTACGTCTATGTCTTTACTTTCTTGTATCACATGCCATATTTGTCCGGAAATACATACTAGAGTAGCAAAGTTCTGGTCCCCGCTTCAGCGCTGGGACCAAAACTGGTCACAGCCGTGACTCAAGCTGTGACTTGCCAGCTCACTGAGTGGCAGTGACTTGGCTGTGACAAAATATTTTAAATTGTATGCACTTTTTATATTTAATACGTAAGGGGTAATGCTTTAGTCCAAAAAACTTTGGGTGACACACCCCATTCGTCTCCCGTCCCCCTGTGGCGAAGCCTCTGCTAGTGTCTTTGTCTCGTCTGTCTCTGGTATGGCCACAACTATTCTGCGCGCTGCGTCTCTGGACGTGCAGATCACTGACGACCGAGCGGCTGCAGGGGATATTGCTACGACCAGCGGTGACCTCAGCGCCCCTCTGACGTCATAAGAGGCTCGGTCAACAGACTCTCTGGCGCGGTGCGGTGAGACCGGTGTCTGCAGAACCTGCTGTCCCGTCAGCTACTTCATCAGATGCTCTGTCAGTTGTCACCGTAACGCCGCGGAGGGCATTTCAAGTGGCCGTTTGATTATGGATGCGACACGGCCTTCTATATAGGTATGCCGCCTCTGCAATGCATAACAAGGAGAGGCACATCCGCATGCTTTGCAGGGCCACCTTGTCTCCGTGATGCGCTTCACCCTTATGTCCGTGATGCGCTCCACCCTTATATATGTGATGCGCTCCACCCTTATGTCCGTGATGCGCTCCACCCTTATGTCCGTGATGCGCTCCACCCTTATGTCCGTGTGATCGCTTCCACCCTTATATATGTGATGCGCTCCACCTTATGTCCGTGATGCGCTCCACGCCTTATGTCGTGATGCGCTCCACCCTTATGTCCGTGCTGCGCTCCACCCTTATGTCCCGTGATGCCTCCAACCTTATGTCCGTGAATGCGCTCCACCTTATGTCGCGTGATGGCGCTTCCACCTTATGTCCGTGATGCGCTCCACCCTTATGTCCGTGATGCGCCTCCACCCTTTGTCTTGATGCGCTTCCACCCTTATGTCCGTGCTGCGCTCCATCCCTATGTCCGGTGATGCGCTCCACCCTTATGTCGTGATGCGCTCCGCCTTATGTCCGTAGATGCGCTCCACCCTTATGTCCGTGATGCGTCCACCTTATGTCGTCTGCGCTCCACCCTTATGTCCGTGATGCGCTCACCTCTTAGTCATGACTGCGCTCGCACCCTATGTCCTTGATGAGCGCTCACACCCTTATCGTCGTTAGCTGCGCTCCACCCTTATGTTCCGTGGGGTCGCTCCAACCTTTGTTTTCCGTGATGCCTCCACCACTTAATTCGTGAATTGTCGGCTCCACCCTTTAGTCCGTGATGACGCTCCACCTTATGT
This sequence comes from Semibalanus balanoides, assembly GCA_014673585.1. NCBI lineage: Eukaryota > Metazoa > Arthropoda > Thecostraca > Balanomorpha > Balanidae > Semibalanus > Semibalanus balanoides. The sequence continues at coordinate 99,706 of VOPJ01006928.1, read as the reverse complement.
CCGTGATGCGCTCCACCCATTCATGTCCGATGAGAATGACGCGCTCCACCCTTATGTCCGTAGCTGCGCTCCATCTTATGTCCGTGATGCGCTCCACCTGATGTCCGTGATGCGCTCCAACCTTAAATGTCGTGATGCGCCACCCTTATGTCCGTGATGCGCTCCACACCCTTATGTCCGTGCTGCGCTCCACCCTTATGTCGTGATTGCGCTCCACCCTTATGTCCGTGATGCGCTCCACCGATCTATGTCTCGTGATGCGCTTCACCTTAAATGTTCTGTGAGCGTCCAACCTATGTCCGTGCTGCGCTCCACCCTTATGTTCCGTGATGCGCTCCACCCTTATGTCCATGATGCGCTCCATCCTTATGTCCGTGATGCACTACACCCTTATGTCCGTGATGCGTTCCACCCTTATGTCTGTGATGCGCTCCACCTTATTGTCGGCTGCGCTCACCCTTATGTCCGTGCTGCGCTCCACAATTATGTCCTTGATGTGGTCCACCCTTATGTCTGCGCCCACACATAACATTGTAGCCTAGTGGCTATCCGTGCTGCTGACAAGTGTTACAGCGCATCATCATGTCATGCTTAATCTTATCTCTGCACCTCGCTATCCCATCGTCTGGATCAAAGGATCTCTTCTTCTCACGCCGGGCACGCTCACGAAAGGCTTTCTTATTCAGCGCCATGCCGTCTTGGCGGGCGGCACCGGCTACAGCCGCGACAACCTCGGTTGCTAGCTTTACAGCTCGCTCAGAAGGCTGTGCATGACATCGCACTCCGGATCTTAGTGGAGAGGTGACCAGCTCCTCTAGCTGCTCCTCAGACAGCCTCTTGACATACGGCGGCTCTACGTCATCGATTGTATTCTCCGGCGCTCCGGACGTCAGCAGCTCCAATGGTAGTTGTCAGCGTTGAGTTTACGTTCCTTCACTTTATACGGGAGGGTCTTGTCGATTGGCTAGGCGCCTCTTAGCTTCAAGCTCAGGCCCTCTAAGCTGGAGCGGTGCCTTCTCAGCCGCCGCTCCAGCTGCCGGCAGTGGCCAAGTCGTTGTTGGTATCTGTTTGTGCGCATGTCCGATGCTGACCCGGACTATGTTCCGCATTCTCGGTTGAGTCACAGAAGCCGCGTTGCACTTAGTTCTGTGGCGAAGGCTAGTGATGCTTTCGATATCGTGCTAGGAAGGCGTCTCAAGTTCTCTCAGCTGTCATGGGTGCCAGGTGAGGTCACTAGAAAGAGGTTGCAAAACGCTGTTGGATAAAACAAGAAAGCGCAAAATAGAAGAGGTAGCGCAGTCCACCACTGGTTTTATCCCAATGCTCTGTGATGGGCTCAACGATAAGACGCTTTGCCCATGTGTCATGTGGAGACAAGCAGCGCTACGGTTTAGTGACCGTCCACAGCGTGTCGGTCAACATGCATCCAGGGAACGCCTACGTTGGCCTTTTCAGCTGCGACGGTAGCCACTTAGGGCAAGCGGTGACCGAACAGCTGCTCGAGTTTACTGCCGGGCGAGGTATCGACATGGGAAGTGTACCTGTGGTCGGCGGAGATGTCACAAACCAAGTGGTTGGCCATCAGAGAGGATGGATGGCGATGCTGGAGCGTATGCTGGCCCGACCGCTGAGCCAGGTCGCTTGTCTCTGTCACCATGTCGAGCTGCCCTATCGTGCTCTGTCCCGGCACCTTGACGGCGAATCGACAGGATCCAGCACTCCAGCAGCTTCTCAGGCCCGATCGGAAAGCGCCTCGAGGGGCGAGTGTACCAGCTTCCTGTGGCGAACTTCCAACAGATCTGCTGCGACGACTTCATGCAGCTGCCAGCAAAGATGTCGATCAGCCTCAGCTCGGACATGATGCTGCTCTACATGTGCGCGAGCAGCGTAACGACGGAAGACGCCAGCGCGATCGAGCGCAGGGTGCATGGCAAGCTGAACATCGCGAGGTGGTGCACAGCACAGAGTCGCCTGTTGTGCGAGTACATCGCTGATCTGGACCTTGGTCCGGTCCTGACGACACGACACTGACCCAGTATGTCGTTTGTTTGTGTGTGTGTGTGTGTGTGTGTGTGTGTGTGTGTGTGTGTGTGTGTGTGTGTGTGTGTGTGTGTGTGTGTGTGTCACGAGTCATGCCACATGGAGGAGGAGCTACAGCGTCAGTGCAAATACCTCGACGGCGATGCGCTGACCATTGCCCAAGAAAATGCAAAAGGAACAAGCTGATGGCTTACCCAGAGATGGTCTTGTTGGGGATGCTGGCTGACGATGACTGAGACCCGCACCGTGGCCGTGGGCCTCGTCAGAGAGCTGAGAGGGCGCCTAGCCAACGATTAGATCCGCCCGTATAAAGGGAAGAACGTAAACGTCAACGCTGTCAACTACATGGAGCTGGCTGACGTCCGGAGCGCCGGAGAAAAACAATCGATGACGTAGAGCCGCCGTATGTCAAGAGGCTGTCTGAAGGAGCAGCTAGAGGAGCTGGTCACCTCTCCACTAAGAACCGGAGTGCGATGTCATGAAGCACCTGTACGGTACATGTTGAGTGATTTTAGTTTTCCGCAAGGCTTAATTATTAGTGTTTTGACTTTATTTCGAAATAGAGACCTGTCCTCAGGATTGGTTGGACCAGAGAACTCCGGAGCAAATTTGGCCATAGCCCATGCTACCTCGATCGCTTCCGGCCTGATTTCCAAACTCACGCCATTATATTGTGTTCGTAAGAAGACACGTTGTTAATTGCATTAAAAAAAAAACAGGATAGCAACCATTGTTATGCATTAAGTGATTCCCGTCAATTTTTGGCACGTTCCCAATTTTTTAAGACAATTTCATTATTTCGGGAAGACGAAAGCAATACAAGTCTGTTGGAAGTGCTATCACTAGCCTTAACGTAGTGAGGAGACCCGAGGTCAAACATTGAACCCGATTTGGGCAATTTGAAGCAAACAGCTGTGCTAAAATGGGGCACGAAATGCCGTTGTTTTCCGCAATTTTCGAAAAGCCTAAGAGGAACCTTCCACTCACTGGTGTTGCGCGTGTTAACATCTGCCACACAGATTCCCCCTAGCCCCCAAAAATACTGACGAAGCCTTGTATGGATGTATACCTAAGGAGTTAGAGAAATAAACCTTGAGTTCCTTTGTTCTCTTCATGCTCTGCAACATTCATGCCCAAATAGCACAACCTGCCCCACGAGCTGGATCAAATTGCCCTAACCATGGAATAAGTTGAGCAATACGTAGCCTTTTATTTCGAGTCATTTCTTAAAGTATAAACGTGGATTTGTTAAATAGTTGCTTTTGAAGTAGAAACAGTTAATCTTTGTCCCCTTCAAGTCGTTTTGGGGCTGTAGCTCGATGCCAACACGGTTAACTGGAATTTTCTATCAGAGTCATGCTTACGTCTATTTTGCCTTTGTGTGCTATGTTTGGATTTTGTCTTGCCCTCCCCCCAAGTGATTTTCCCTTTAAAATAAGGTACCTGCGTAGATCCACCACTGATCGTCCCTCCCAGAGAACCCAGACCGGCACTTGCTCCTTCCTCCCAGAGAGGTACTCGTCGCGGGTGCTCCTCTCCCGATAACGGGAGTGGAAACACTGCTCTCTGGTCCCCCGACGACCAGCGTCTCCCGCGGGGCGGCACCGGGCACCGAGTGGTCACGTTCTGGCTCAGTGACCGTGACAGTGGTGCGCCGATGAGAGGCTGAGCTCCATTGGGTGGGGGACGGTCCTCTGACCAACCCAGCTGGTCTGCAGCCGGCGTGCCCTGCGCCACGGAATATTCTCACATAGAGCACCGCCCAGGTAACAGATACCGTTGTAACAACGTTGTGAAAAATCAAGTTGGAATTTTACGGGTTAACATACGTGCGAACGTCGTGAATGTTGTTAAAAAAGGTTGCATAAACGTCGCTGTTCAACGTTCAGCAGACGTTGGTTCGTTACGATGTCAGAAAACTTTGGGTCTAGTAACTTGGGGAGAGAACAGCTCCGCAATGTGGTACAATTATCAAAATTGAGCATCATTCCCCACCATATAACTAAGATTAATGATCAAGGCCACGTAAGTCACGATTAGGCTATGCTTGCTCAGAAGTAAACGTTGTAGCAACGCTGTTTCAGACCGTTTTTGTGAGCGTCACACAGATAACGTTTTGAACAACAAGACCTTCCTGGAGACTACAAAATTACACACACACTATCACAAAGTTGTGTACTACGTGGGTTGCACTTGTCAACAACGTACGACAAACGTCAAAAACTATCATGAGATCACTCAGCACGCCACACACAACCGCACAGAATATTATCAGTTATGAGCATAGGAAACCCGGACATATTCTCAGATAAGGAGCAGCGGAGACCATAGATAATACTAGACAGAGTCACCGGAGACACGTAAAGTGTTCTAAGTTAAGCAATAGGAGTCAGGAGACCACGGAATAATCTCAGACAGAGCACCGGGGACCATAGCATATATCAGACAGAGCAACGGAGACCACGTAATATTCTCAGACAGAGCATCGGAGACCACGAAATATTATCAGAGCACCGGAGGCCACGGAAAACTATCAGACAGAGCAACGGAGACCACAAAATAATATCAGACGAAGCACCGGAGACCACGGAATATTCTCAGACAGAGCACCGGAGACCACGGAATATTCTCAGAGAGAGAGCACCGGAGACCACGGAATATTCTCAGAGAGAGCACCGGAGACCACGGAATATTCTCAGACAGAGCACCATGAGAAACCCTAAGAATGCAATTCTGAACTATGCGGGATGATGGGGTTGTTGACAGCTTGTATGATAACGTCCGCAGTATTACATATCGTATATGTGTAGTCTGTGTGTGATTTCTTCATTCAGCCTTTTGTTCATCTTTCTGTTCTCCCTTGTCTGTCGTTTCTCCGCGACTGTTGGCACTGTCAGGGGTATAACTTTGTATGTACCTAAAACTAAGTAAACAATTGTTATCGGCATTACTGACTTACTCCATCCGCAGCAGCTTCGTTGGCGGGCGAGGCGTGAAACATGGCGCCCATGCCGCCTCCGCCTCCCCGCCTTGGCACCAGCATCGCCAGTGGCTGCCAGTGTCCTTCCCGAGACTGTTCCGCACGCCAGCAGCATCGCCAGTGGCTGCATGTCTTCGAGCACTTGTTCCACACGCCAGCCACAGCGCCAGTGGCTGCCTTTTGTCCGTCCCGGAATGTTCCCGACCGCAACAGAGCTACAGACTACTCACACATACACTCCGAGACTGTTCCACACGCCGCAGCATCGCAGAGACTGGCCAGTGTCCTTCCCCGAGACTGTTTCCACACGCCAGCAAGCGATCGCCAGGTGCGCCAGTGGTCCTTCCGAGAACTGTCAACAGCGCCACAGCATGCGCCAGTGGCTGCCAGTGTCTTTCCGAGACTGTTCCACACGCAGCAGCATCGGCCAGTGGTGCCAGTGGTCTTCCCTGAGACTTGTTCCGCACGCCAGCAGCGTTCGCCAAAGCAGACTGCAGTGTCCTTCCGAGACTGTTCCACACGCCAGCAGCATCGCCAGTGGCTGCCAGTGTCCTTCCCGAGACTGTTCCGCACACCAGCTGGTTGGCTGAGCCAGCCTGCCAGTCGAGAGCTGAACCCACCCTCGTACCAGTCCGCTGTAATGCATAATGCAGTCATTCTCTTCATCTTTGTGCTTCCGCGTCGCCCTACAAGTTGTTGGGCTTCTCGGTGTTCTTGGAGCAGTATCTAGTTTCCCGATTTTGGAGGCCGATAGTGGGATTCGGCACGTCGCTACAGCCCCGCGTCACGCCAGGTGACTCCAGCCCCGCGTCACGCCAGGTGACTCCAGCCCCGCGTCACGCAAGGTACTCCAGCCCCGGCGTCATCATAAGCGTACTCCCAGGTGATCCACCCGCAGCCACGCCAGGTGACTCCAGCCCGCGTCACGCCAGGTAAGCCCACCCCGCGTCACGCCCCCAGGTGACTCCAGCCCCGCGTCACGCCACAGTCCCAGCGTCACGCCAGTGAACTCCCAGCCCCAACCGTCACGCCAGGTGACTCCAGCCCCGCGTACGCACAGTGCCCAACCCCGCGCTACACGCAGTATACACACCACGTCACGCAACACACACCCCGCGTCACGGCAGGCGACCCACCCGCGTCACCCAGGCGACACCAGCCCCGCGTCACGCCAGGTGACTCCAAGCGCTCACGCCAGGTGACTCTCAGCCCCGCGTCACGCCAGTGACTCCAGCCCGCGTCCAACGCTAGCCCGCGCACGCTCAGGTGACTCCACCCTCGCGTCACGCCAGGTTACTCCAGCCCCGCGTCCGGCCAGCACTCCAGCCGCCGCGTCCGCCCAGGGTTGACTCCAGCCCCCGCGTCACGCAGGCAACTTCAGGCCCCGCTACGATCCGAGGTGACTCCACCCCCGCGTCACGCAGCCCCCGCGTTCCACCCAGGAAGTCCCGCCCCGCGGTCATTCGGCAAGGTGACTCCAGCCCCGCGTCAGCCAGGTGACTCCGCCCCGCGTCGACGCCAGGCGACTCCAGGTCACGCCAGCGACTCCAGCGTCACGCTCACGCTCACGTCACGCCGGGGCCCACCATCTCATTTGCAACGATGCCATGCTAACCAGGACAGTTTTGTGTCATTCAGTGATATGTTTCAGTTCAGTTTTCCCTTTTCAGTTTTGGCAGTTCAATTTGCATTTGTTTTGAAGTAAATGTATATGAGTAAGCACTTCTGTATTTCTTATAAATTTAAGTTTGTAGTTAACCATAATTTGCTTTACGCCAATTGTATCCATTCAAGTATCCACCCAGTCGCTGCCGTTTAGAGTAAGCCAGATGTGTCCAAAGTCCAAATCCGATCCATTCCCTAATGGCGAATCACTCCTTTGTTAAAGATTCCAACAATCCATCATCACAGACATACTGATGCCGTTGGCAAAAGTTTCCTTTACCATACTGGGAACGAAAACAGCGAGCCAACTATTTCTGCACTTCATACCGGGACGTCGCAGATTGGCTGTGGCCTCTCCTCACTCCTCACCCCCAAACAATCCGCTTCTTTCCTGTTGCAGACCTTCGCAGATCCTTCTGCAAGAACCTTTTCTGCATGCCTTCTGCAGACCTTCTGTCAGACCCTTCTGCAGACCTTCTGCAGACCTGCTTTGCAGACCTTCTGCAACCTTCTGCAAGAACTTCGCAGACCTTCTACAGACCTTCTGCAGACCTCTGCAGACTTCTGCAGACCTTCTGCAGACCTTCTTGCAGGACCTTCTTGCAGACGTTCCTGCGAGACCGTGCGCAAGACCTTTCTGCACGACTTCTGCATACCGTGCTGGCGACGACTCCTGCCTGCATGGACCTTCTGCAGACGCTGTCTGAATGGGCTTAGATCCTGTCTGCCTGGAGGTACTCTTCTGCAGACCTTCTGTCAGTCTTACTGCAGACCTTTTGCAATGCTGCCAGTCCTGTCTGCAGGACCTTCTGCAGGAACCATTCTGGTGGGCATGCGGACCCTGGTCGGCAGACTCTTGTCCGTGTCAACCTTGTCTGCAGCCTTCTGCCAGAGCTGCTTCTGCAGACTTCTGCCAGACTACTTCTGCAGACCGTGTTTCTGCGAAGACCTTTGCTCTGTCAGATCCTGGTCTTGGCAGACCTTCTGCTCTGTAACCTGCCTGCCAGTGATGCTTCTTTTGCAGACCGGTTTGCTGGCAGGAACCGTGTCTGCTCAGTACCTTCCTACAGACCTTCTACAGATCCTTCTATAACAGTGATTTCTTATGGCTACAGGTATCCGTTTCTCTGCAGACTTGTTAACAGACCTTGTCTTACAGACGGCTTTCTGCAGACCTTCTGCAGCTCGGCTGTTCTGTCAGACCTTGCTCAGAGCGCTTTGCTGCAGACCCGTTTCTACCGACCGTGTTTACTTCAGGGCTATTGCTGAAGGACCTGTCTTCAGGACCGTTGCTGCTAGGACTTGGGTTCTTGCATGAGCTTTGTGGCTGCACGAGCCCGCTTCTGGCAGCCTGCCTGCAGACCTAGTTCTTGCAGATCTTTGCTGGGCTCAGACCTGGCAGGACCTCTGCAAGAGACCTTCTAGCGACCTACTACATGACCGGTTATAGCTACAGGGACATGTCTAGTCTGACCTTCTGCGATGACGTGTCTACTCAGACCTTTGCAGACCTTTGCGCACCTTCTGCAGACGCTTTGCTGCAGACCTCGTTCTATCAGGACCCTCGTAGCATGACCTTCTGCAAGACCCTTCGTGCAGACTTTCTGCAACCTTCTGCAACCTTCGTACAACTTCTGCGAGAGCTTTGTCACGGGCAGGCGTTACTCGGCCAGGCGATTTAACATTAGCTGTGCTGAGACTCAGGTGAAGTTCCTGGAGAGGAAAGACGTGTGCAAGCTGTCTGGACGTTCACGCTCTCTGAGACGTATTAACCCATTTCTTGCGGGCGTGCCAGAATTACGTAAAGTTACGGGTGCGAATGTGCCCTCACCCCCAGAGATCTCGAGAACCGCTCGGCCGGCTTCGATGGGACAAACCCCATTCGATTCGTCGTGACGAAATAATGCTCGTTGGACACCGAAACTGCTTTTTTGTTCAAAAATGGGGGGCCAGGGAGACATTTTGTTTTTAAACGTCATTGTGGCCATGTAATTCGACTGATTTTCATGAGAGAAAAAAAAAACGTTTTTGAGCTTGCAATGTCATGGTCTTCAATGTATGAAAGGGATAAGTACAAAAATGGGAAATCATAGGCGCAATCATGGATGAAAAATGGATTATTTTTTATTTAAAAAATGTGCTGTTCGTGAGTGTTTTGGGAAGATAGGAACGTCACATGTAGGCCTTGTTGCTGTAATTTGTTAAATGTAAGATATTGCGCATAGGCGGATTTAGGTTAATAGCGTGGGGGCACCACGTACTTTTATCATCATACTTATTTGAAGTTGGGACTAATTTGACGGAGGATATCGCCTCCCATTGTATGTACAGGGTACAGGGTTTTTCCCATTGTATGTACATTCCCATTGTCCCATTGTATGTACCTGAGTGCGCCTCTGCCCCCAAATATGTATAATCCAATTATGTAAGATGTAGATAGCAGTGCGACTTAGTTTCTGACGCTTTTATTCCACCGCAAACGTTGTTCCACCGCAAACGTACAAACACCGGAAACGTCGCGTTGTTCCATGCTGCTTGGGTTTGGAAGTTAACAGGGGGGTTCTGTTTTAGGACCAACCCGTAGGACGAAGATGAGAAAAGAAGCTCCCTTAGGGCGAGGGTTAATATTATCAATAAGCAATACCATAGATAACAGAAGACTATAGTGCCATAGATAACAGAGAGGTCTACTGTTATCTATGGCAATACATTACGTAAATAAGTAATAAAGGCATGTAACGTTGAACAGATTTAGTTTGATGCCTATTATCACGCACGCAGTTGCAAATACTTAATAAACAACACATATCTACCGAGCGATCCCCATCTGCATGCTGCATCCCCATCCTGAACGAGCCGTCTCCGCTGCCGCTGGTTACGGTCAGACGTCAGCACGCAGCCATTGGCCGCCGGCGGGACACACTAGTCCCTGCCACCCATCAGGGCCATCATATGGGTGACCAGTGCTCTGGAATAGAGAGGGTCGGCGTCGCTCGAGTGACGCTGTCTTCCCCGTCGCAGCGACGGCTCGTCAGCCACGGATAGTATACGCGCGGCCAATGTGGCGCGATCGGCGACGGTTGCGGCGCAGGCGGGACGTATGATGGAGGGTGGTCGCTTTCCGAGTCGGCTCTCTCAGCGGAGCCATTTGAGAGCCACAGCGCGCGCGCTTAAACTGACGTGCAGACACCGGCATCACATTGTGTGGAAGTGGCCCACATGTTCCGAATCCGCTGCCAAGTTGTCGAAACCAGTTAGTTAGCTGTAGGATAAATCAATTAATTTGGTTTTGTAGGTCTAAATATAATTGCCTTTCACAATAATTGCTGTATCATCTTCGAAAAGGTAGAATTTTGCACTTTCTGGTATATTTGGTAAGTCGTTTAGGTGTATAAGGAAAATCAACGGACCAAGGATGGAACCCTTTAGGACGCCTAACGTTATTGCATTATCTTCAGACATAAAGCCATTCACTTGTAACCGCTGCACTCTATCCTTAAAATAAGTCTTTAAAATTTGGAGCAGTGCTCCTTGGATTCCTATCAAGTATAATTTATTCAGTAGGATTTGGATGTTAACTGTAACAAACGCCTTTTTCAAATCTAGAAAAAGGCCAATAACATTTTCATTCCTTTATAACTTTGCTATTTCATCAACAATTACAGACATTGGCCATATATCTTCTGAGCCTCTTCCTAAATCCAAATTGAGCATTATATAAAATGTTGCGCTCTTCAAGATGAGATGTAATATGTGAGTGAAGAATCTTTTCAAGTATCTTTGATAATATTGACAATAAAGAAATGGGTCTATAGCTTGTTACTTGTTGTTTTCCTCTGCCTTAAATATTGATATAATTATCGCTATCCTTAAACGATCTGGAATGTAGCATTTTCAAGACAAAAATTAAAGAAATAGGTAACTTCAACTTGAAAGTAACTTGAAATACCAGAACAATATTGAAAAGACAGTTTCTGCCCCCTCCTCCCCCTCCGCCAAGCGAGGCGCAATTTAACCCTCGTCAGTGCAGGATAATGCCACCCACTTTTTCAGAAACAACTCGCGTATCTAATAACCGATTGCGCTGAAACTAGAAAACCTATTCCTAATCAATTGTACACATACCATGACAATTGCTATCTTTTACTTCTCATAGACCCATAATATATGAGCTTGTTCTCAAGTTCATATTATATTGTGGGCCAATGGCACCGGATAAGCGAAGGGTTTTTCCTGTAGGAGTGGTGATCTTGGATGCTGAGAAAAGATGATTAAAAATGCAGAACAACAGGCAAAACGATGGTAAAAGTGTGTGGACCTTAATTAAGGAACCTCAATCAGAGGGTACTCGACAATGAAAAGGTACTTAAAAACACTTGAACTACTATCTGGGTATATGTGTAGCCTCAGATCAAAGGTGGTCAAAACAGCAGTCAGCGGGTGAGTTTAAAAACATACATAAAAACAGTAACACCCAATATAAAAACGTCTGACAGACACAAATAAAATGGCACAAAGGTGAACAATGAGCAATCAATTAATTGATTATGGACAAATGCGCAACAATAAAACAGCAATACAAAATAAGCAGTTTCCAATGCAGGGGACGGTAGCCAAGGGGGGCCACGGAGCCGTGCCCCCCCCCCCAGAGCGAAATAAATGAACACTAGAAGAATGAATTCTCCTGAAAAACCCGACCCCTATTCCACTCCCTCCCCCCCCCGGTCAAGCAGCAATATGGTGAGGAGCAAAATGTTTTTTTTTCCCTCGGTGGCCCCCTCTGAGCAAAAATCCTGGCTACGTGCCTGTTCCAATTTACGTTAAACTGAAAAAGTGATTAAAACCTACAAAAAAGTGATTGATTATTGTTAGTTAACCACGCGCACTGGAGAGGGGTTATTGCCACTAACACCACTGGAGGGGGGGGGGCACTTTAGTGCCCCCCCGTGAGATCTCCGAAAGTATGAGAGCTAGAACGTTCATACTTATAGGCTAGGTAGGTGCTGTGATGATCTACATTCTCTGAAATTTTGGTGACCTTAGGTCAATATCTTAAAGGTCAAACGAGGTCATGAAGGTCAAACCGGGCCCAAATGTCACCTTTTTTAGGATTGACCTCTGTGACGTCACACGTTCAACTGCAATGTGCCTGAAGTTCCGTTTGGGATGGAGATCGGACCACTGCCGCTACAAAATGGCGTTTGAATCGTTCCCGATCTGACTTTTTGTTCGAAGATATCGGCTTCGCCGACCTCGATCTGGCCCGCCATTTTGGAATTCAAATCCGTATTAACTCAAAAATGTACTGACCGAATTTTTCGATTTTTTTCCGTCTCAAACGATCGCTATTGTGTTGCCGTAAAGTCGCACAAACACTACCGCCCTGCGCCGCTTCGTTTTTTAGATATTCACGAAAAACTTGTGGGAGAGGGGCACAAAAGTGCCTCCCTCCAGTACGCGTGTTAAGAAACAGATAAAAAAGTATTGTGCTGTGGCACGCCGTCGTCATTTACGGCGCGCCGTGCTAACGGAAAGGTAAACAAACTGAGGATGAAACGATGTAAGCAAATTGAAACGCACGGCACCACAATAGCCGTTTTTACGATGTATTATTTTGTGCGAAATGTTTTAAAACTTCCTAAGATGTTTTGAAATGTTTTAGTATCCAAGTTTTAGTATACGATATATTCCAAGAAAAATAAATTACTGATTTAGGCGATATTATAATTATTCAAGAGTTATGGAAACATAAAATGAGCTCTTTACAAGATTATGATACAAAATTGTT
>VOPJ01006928.1:20066-72411 GCA_014673585.1 Semibalanus balanoides | reverse complement strand
CCCCCCCCCCCCGTTCCGCTGCCTATGACAACAGCACATCATGCCATTCGCTAATGTATTATAAATCGGTAGGCTGGTGAATCTTACTAGAATCTCACTTGCCATTTTTATTATTGGTGTAAAATCATTGGCTCATGTTCTTGTAAAAGTTTGGATATTTTTGGATTTTCGGCCACTCGTAACACGGCGCCATGGCTTAGTTGGTAAAGCGCCTGTCTAGTAAACAGGAGATCCCGAGTTCAAATCTCTGTGGTGCCTCTTTTCCATCGAGCTGAGATTAATAATGTCATGGTCTTGAATATATGAAAGGGGACAAGCACATATCAAATGAAAAATTATAGGCGTACCTACTCAAAGTCAAGGATGAAAAATGGGGCGTTTTTTATTTAAAATATGTGCTGTTCGTGAGTGTTTGGGATGATAGGAAGTAGGAACGTCACATGTGGGCTTTGTTGTTGTAATTTGTTAAATGTAATATATTGCGCATAGGCGGATTCAGGTAAACAACGTAGGGGCACCATGTGCGGAACGCCCTTTGTCATCTTAACTACTAATTTTAAATTGGGCCTAACTTAATTGAAAATATCGTCTCCCATTTTTTGTAACTGAGTGTGCCTCTGCCCCAAAATATGTATAATACAAGTATGTATGATGTATAGCAGTGACATAGTTCCTGACGCTTTTATTCCACCGCAAACTACGGAGGAAGTATGCGCTGCACAACCGCATTCGTAACGACCTCACCAAAACATGAGCCTGGAGCCGCCTCTGCTGGGCGGATTTTTTTCTTCAAAATTTTGACACAACACGCGTCATTCATATCTAAGAAAAGTGAGAAAGTTTTAAGACGATAGACGTAATGATTCAGAAGCGGCGGGCAAAAAACTACCGGGGGGAGCAGAATCTGCCCCCCGCAGGGAATAGGGTTAATGGCTGACAAAAGCTGTTTTCCCTTTTAATTGTACCTATATAATATATTTATCATTTTAAACCATGATCAATAACGCGACGAAGTATTCATTTTAGTGTCACAATGAATCACTGGCGGATCCAGAGAGGGGGCTGCAGGGGGCGCGGCCTCCCTCAGGCGCCCGGGTCACGGGTCGAGCCGTGCTTTGGCTTCCCCATTGCCCCAAGCCGGGGAGGTTTGGGGGAGGTCAAAACACGGTCCAGCTCCGTGACCCGGGCGCCTGGGGGAGGCTGCACTTCCTGCAGCCCTCGTGACTCTGGATCCGCCCCAGCAATGAATTATTATAACAGACAAGCTTTCGACATCTTTGCAGGGGTGAAACTTTATATCTCTTCAAGAGAGGCGGAGCCCGGCCCCCAATGCTGAGCTAAGCTCCCCCTAAAATAGCTCTGTTAACCCCCGTCCTCCAGTGTCTAAAACAAAATGTCCCTCGAAATTTCAAGGACTGCTCGTACAGATTGTTCTGTTTTGAATTTTGCATATTTCATCGCTATGTGATTCCATCTTAGGAATATTCCATCTTAGTTAAGTATACGAGCATTATGATTCGATTGCGACTGCTTTTTCGATTATGATATAATGGATAAGTTGGTTGACATGGGCATGGATGAGAAATATCTGGATTGGCCACTCAGCGACATATGTGACCGACCAAACGACATACAGGAGACCGGCTCCGAGCGGTGACTGCCGTGGGGTGGGGTGTCCGGACACAATGGCGAATGCCATTTTGACGAATGTCATTTTGACGAATGTCATTTTGATGAATGTCATTTTGACGAATGCATATTGCCGAAGGACACATTTACGACATGTCTATTTGACGACAGTTGACATGTAAATATGGCAAATGCTAAATGACGTTTTTTTGTCGAAATGTTTTTTGCCGAATGTGAAAATGTCGAAATGTTTTTTTGCCGACATGTCAAAAGGTCGAAATGTGATTTTGACGACACGTAAAAAAATCGAAATGTCTTTTTGACGAATGTCACCTTGCGGACATGTGAAAAGATTGAAATGCCATTTTTACCAAATGAGATTTTAACGACATGTGAAAAAGTCGAAATGTTTTTTGCCGAAATGTGAATTTGACGACATGTGAAAAATTCGAAATGTATTTCTGCCGAAATGTCTTTTGTCGACATGTGAAAAGGTCGAAATGTTTTTTTGACGAATGTCATTTTGCCGACATGTGAAAATATCGAAATTCGAAATGTCTTTTTGCCGAAATGTTCTTTTGTCCACATCCCGGCCAACAAATTTAGCGTCGCACGTGACTTTTTCGGTATTGCCAGATAAAACATAGAAATATAGGCGGTGGGCCTCGTGGAGGATAGAGACTAAAAATGCGAATAATTTCATTCAGTGTTACGACAAACCGAAGACGATGACGATGGCTTCGTTATGACGATGGCCACCGATCATCGATGTGACGCCGCCAAGCGGCGAGATAATTTTAATTTTAGATATCGGAAAACGACATTTTCATATTGAAACCAGACCGTAATTGGAGCCAGGCCTCAAGTAACCCTTTTCTTGGTTGCACGTTCGGTATGATGACAAATATTGAAATGATGATAGCTTTTTGCACACATTAGCCTTGGGTTGTAAATCACGAGGACCGGTGGCAGTTTGAGCTCAATAGTACATATGATAATAATAACTGTACGTGTACCAATACATCTGTACGAAACTGTAACAAACAACTGGCGATTGTGCAAATGGTTTGAGAGCAGCAAGAATGAGGCAGATAGACTTTTCCGAACATCAATGTTCCCTGTGGATCTCGAGAAGCCTGGTGGGAGATGACTTGGGGAGATGGTCGTGGTCTGGTCCCCACTATTAGCTCTTCGGTCCAGAAAGCTGGGCACCCGCTGGGAGTCAGCTCCGGGTGCCGATGTCCGCGTCCTTGCGTTTGCGTCGCCTTTTTCGGAACTCGGCAGGGTAGTTAGCTTAGCAATTACCTTCAAGGAGAGCCTTTGTCATACACCTAATGGAAATAATTTATTCATTTTCCTGATTTTTTATAAGCATTTGCGAAAATCGTGTTAGGCTGCGAAGCGGCGCGAAATTTGTCCAGTTCTTGACTGCGAATAGCAGGATATAATAGCAGGACTGCTGCTAAGGCCATTTTGACGATAAATTGTTATCTTTCCCCGATTTTTTTTCTCAACTTTCCCAGTGTTTTCCTAAGATCATTGTTTTTCACGTTCAGCAAGGAACGCGCGGGGGACATACTTGTGTTGAATGCCCCCCCCCCAGATTCCTGCCGGGGGGCATTTGCCCCTGATGCCCCCCTGGATCCGCCAGTGATGCCCGTAGATCCTCTATATAGAATAGCTATTCAATGAACACGTAACCAAATTAGCAGTTAAAATGTGCGTCTAATATGACGGCCTTTTAGTGGCTGTGACCCCTCAATTTGTGAAAATAGCTTAATTTATTTGCTAGATTAGGAGTTTTTATAGTTTCGTTACTGGTTGTATATAACACTATGCCATATATTATCATGAAAAGAGTCATTTATTCCTCCTAAAAGTAGCAAATAATACAAAAAATGGAAATTACATCAAAAGTGCATTGTGCGTTTTCACAACGTCCTACCTGTTCTTAACTTAGTGTCGGCGATTTGTTTCGGGGACATTGTCCAGCGTTGAACAAATTTGAAACACCTGTGCCAGATATGGCTCGCTGTGTAGCGATAGTGATGGGAATAATGATGGAAAAACACTGCTCATGAGTTTCGAAAGAAGTATGTGTACTTGCTTTTGCTTTGTAAAAACTTACAAGATTGAATAAGGGAATAACTTTATTTCATTCTTAAATTCAAGTTAAATCATTGTTAATAAGTACAATGGGATGATCATTAACATGGCAATTATGTATTTTTTAATATAAAAAGGCGAAACAAAAAGGAACAAGGTTCCTTTTTGTTTCGCCTTTTTATATTAAAAAATACATAATTGCCATGTTAATGATCATCCCATTGTACTTATTCACATTCATCATGGCACAAATAACCATCAAACACATTATAAATCATTGTTATACCATAACAGAAGCCTACGAAATTGTTGTTAACAAAAATAAAAGGTGATTATTTTTGTTTTATAACACATAGCAATATTGGTGTATAGAATCATTGGTAGGTAAGGATCATTATGTTGGGCGTTTATAGTTGCTGTAAATTCATTGGTTCTTTAATAATATGGAATGTGTATCGCCATTTCAAATCTGGGATCCAACAATACTGAGTACCTACCTATTTTAACTCTTATGAATTGATATATCTGCGCAGCGTTATCCGTCTAAAATTACTTACATACATTTAAAGGTCCCGTTTTCACGCTTGTAACCAATAACCTTTTTTTTTCTGCACACATAATGAATTTGAATCGATCTTGGATGCTCATGTATGTACAACGTGGTCAACATCGCTGTCCTCGCCTCTCGGCAGCCGAGAGGATGCCGCTTATACCGTGCTTATACTGTGCGTCCTTGGCATAATTTGACGTAAATAAAGAGTTCGGAGACATTTGTTAGTGTTTGAATGCCTACAGAAGTCTGTAAGGCGTCCTGTGATTACTGGCAGAGGGCTTGGGATCCGACCTTCGCATAGGTCGGGTTAGTGTCGGCAGACGTCGGGTTAACGTCGGACCGATGTCGGACCGATGTCGGACCGATGTCGGACCGATGTCGGACCGATGTCGGACCGATGTCGGCAGACATCGGGCCATGTCAGCAGACGTCGGACCAATGTCGGGCCATGTCGGCAGACGTCGGACCAATGCACAGCGGGACCGGAGCGTGATTTAGCACGCCATAATCGGGTCGGTACATTCTATGTTCATTTCAAGATATAAAACTGAGAATTATATGGACAAAATGGTTTGATTATATTTGGGAAAGGCTATCTTCACCATTGGCGCATTTATACCAACCTCTCATCCATATATTTACGTCAGGAGCGCCGCAAGATAGCACGACTAATATAAATATTTTTAGTCAATATCCCCAAAGGCTTCACCCGAAACGAGACTGGATTGTGTCGTTAGAACGAAACGCTTCTTATTTTAAGCTCATCTATGAACCAGATGATCACAAATACCAAAATGCACATTTGCAAACTTCTAGTTTAATGCACGGCTTAAAACTGTGTGCTCGTTGATACTCGAAAAGCCAAGTGGAATCCCTTTCGCACCGAAAAAACGGTTACTCATGAAGACAACTGCTCTGGGAGCTCCTTGGCAGGTAGCAACGTGAGTAACACAGCATCATATGTATAAACAGAGAATATCCCCCCCACCACACAAATTATTGAACAATACGCCAGCATGAACACACCAATCACAATATCACATGTAGCCATATAAATAAATGTCAGGTATCACAGGAACGTAGCCCATCCCCCCGTCGACATGATATCTGGCACGGGTACCACGGAATCACAGTGAATGCGAAAAGGGAATAAGAACGTATGAAACTAGCACACTTATGGCAATTATTTTGTTTTCCTGAGGCGTAACTTCCTATTTCTTTGTGTTTTAACCCGGCATTGAGGGGAGGGGGCGTTTAACGCTCCCTGAGTTTGTTTCATTATTACTAAAAAACAATTGGTGTTATCAACGCTTAATTTTGGGTGCCTTATTCTACATCAATTTCACGTCTTCTGTGTGGAAATGAAGCATTTTTTTTTAGATAAAGCGAATTTAGTGACGTCACTACACACAACTTTTAAACATAAATCAGCTCAACTTTAACAGACCGTACAAAGGCAATATAATAAGCAATATACAATGAATAGAGGATATTGTAAATAATAATGGCTATAAAATGGCTTTCTCTAAATTTCGGAATCTTGTTTTTTTACCCCAAACTTAAAAAAACGAATTAAAAAACGACTACAAAATCAAAAGTTTCAAAGATATTGAAAAACGAACAAATTTGCAGAAATCTATATACCAAAATCTACCATACAAAAATTAACAATGATATCAGCATTTTTGACTGAGTGGTCGCATTTATAGTGCTGGGAACTCATGACGTCATATTTTAAAATTGCGTTTTTGGGCTTTTATTGACAAGATACAAACGAATAAATAACATTACTGTACTTCTGAGACAAAACAAGGCTAGCAACATGCCTATCTTAATTTAAATTGATCAATGTCAAAATTTTACATTTTTTGAATTTACTTCGACTTTAGCTCGACATTGACACTTAGTTGCCAAAACACTTCAAATCTTCTTTGTCGGTCACACAGGCTAACTTGGTGGCTCGGGAGAGAAAAATAATGGTGTACTAATGCGCAATGTTGATACACCGGCGATAGCGCGGCATCCGCGGCGATACTTACCCACCAAAAAAAGCAACAAATAATGGAAAAATATACATTGCTCCGAAGATCGCAAATATCGCAGGTAAACGAATAGGTTCCTGATAGTTAGAAGATTTATTAGGCAACGCTTTAGTGCTAAAATAAGTCTGGGATCATTTGGGACTTTTAATATCGAACTTATTTACCTTCACGTTTGAAAACTGTGCGTTACATTTTATACACTTCTCAAAAAAGCACACCGAAATTGGTATAAACGAAATTTTATAATATATTTTTAGCCTCATTATCCAATCAACATTTCATTTTGTAGGATGCAACCCTTTTCATATTTGCTGAGTGACTAATTATAACAAAAAATCGTCCTTGAATATTCTGTACGTCAACAACAGCGACGACGCGTGTCCAACGTGTGATTAAAAGTTCCATGTTCCGACTTCCGACGCATGCCACGCTTAAACGGTTCATGACAAAGATAAAACATGTCAAAATCGTAATTTGGGGACAATTTTGTCTTTGAGCCAGATAGTGCAATTATTATTGCATTATTAAAAGGTCGCCCAAATGAGTTTTGTCGCGCTAATCAGGGCTCCGTCCCATTGTGCAATGGTGGCAGACGTCGGGCAAATGGTGGCAAACGTCGGGCCAATGGTGGCAGAGTCCGGAAATGAGTGGCAACACTGTCGGGCCAATGGTGGCAACAAGACGTCGGGCAAATGGTGCAAAACGCTCGGGCCAATGGGTGGCGAACTCGGGCCATGGTGCGCGAAACGTCGGCCTTTGGCTGGCTACAACACGTCGGGCAAATGGATGGCAGAGTGTCGGGGCAAATGGTGGCACGACGTCGGCCAATGGTGGCAAACGTCGGGCCAATGGTGTGCAGACGTCGGCAATGGTGGCAACGTCGGGCCAATGGTGGCAGACGTCGGCGCAATATGTGTTTGTGCGCCACCCTGTCGGGGCCAATGGTGCGCAGACGTTTCCGGACGAATGGTGGAGATGTCGGCCAACGGGGCATACGTCGGCGAATGGTGGCAGCCGTCGGTGATGGGCAGGGGCAAGAGCGGGGTCGGGCAGAGTTATTGGCCTTTGGCAGACGCGGCGTCCAATGTGGGCAGTTACGTTCGGGCAGTGGGTGGGCAGACGTCGGAGGGTCGGATCAAGCGAGCTGGCAACAGGTGTCGGGCAACCGTGGACAGATGTCGGACCAATGGTGGCAGACGGCGGGACACGGTAAGCCAGATGTCGGGCCAATGGTGGAGATGTCGGACCAAAACGGTGGCAGACTTCATTCGGGTTGCTTTTTTACTATATTTATTACGTAAGCCAATTACGTTTAGTTGTTGTTGTTAGGGAAAATGTTCACTTCTCCGTGAAAGTTGTATAATGTCGCCGCTTGTGGTGCAAAATATGAACGTAATTGCTGACGAACAACGATTCTGACTTGTTTTTCTCATAAACAGTGTAAAATTCACGAAAACCTAGGTTTTAGTATTTTGACTGAATGACGTCAATATGAAGGATTTTTGGAATCTAAAAAACTTCATGCTTCAATATGTACTGACTAGTGTATGGCTAATGTATAGCCAAATGTAAAACAAGTCTACTTTCACGGGCTAACAGTTGATAAAGAGAGATGAACGACACGGCTTAAGAGGCTAGGCGCTTAGATACACTCAGGGCTTATTGTTGCTGAGATCGTCAATGGCGAACTCAAAATTTACCTGATATCAGATTCGGACCTCTGTGGGGTGTTTTTACCTTCTTTTAACACTACTAATGGTTGCAATTTATTGGCCACACCAGCAAATCCAGGAAAATGGCCATCTCAACTCAAATATAATGTTAATGTGAAACATTCCCTTTAAACGTAGCTTAGAATATATCGTACTGCAATAAAAAGCTACCATGCAAATAAACAGTATGTAACAGCGAGTCTCTTCGTTCATCCACATTCCTAACTTTCCCATCCATCATCCCTCCGTCATGCATTTATTTGGCGACAGACAGTTGTAAAGATATATGTGTTATTGATCATATAATAAGTATGTTTGCATTTGAATTAATTTAGAAGAAATTAAACATTGATTTAAACGATATTAAGCACACAAATGCAAATGTTAAATCAGACGGGAATCAATCATACAAAATTGATTCTTTGAATCGGAGACAATTATACAAAATATGAATCGAAAGGGTATTGAATCATTCAGGTTCCAAAATGAATCCTGATTGAATCATTCCTAAAGAAGTTGAATCAGTACCCAGTCCATAGTTCGAGCTTTTCAGATAAAGTTGGTGGGGCAAAATGCCATATTGACTTAATGTTTTGTCTGGTAAATGTGAAAGTTGCAACTTTATGTCAGGAAATCTTTAATAATGCATTAAATATGTCATTTGTGCATGGTTTAAGGTGAAAAATGACAATTTTAACTCCAAGAAACCTTCAAATCTGACAATAGTTGGAGGGGCCAAACTCAAAGTTGGTGGGGCAGTTGCCCCACCATCTGAATAGGAAACTCCACCCGTGACCCAGTCCGCATCGCTCACAAAAGCCACGTCGTGAAATACCTAATGAATAAGCGACATGCCTCCACTACCTGGCCATTCGCAGGCCATTCGATGATGAACATTTTTATTGTCACCATTCTTGATGGTAAATAACGTAAATAACATCGTATTGTTCATTGTGTTTTATGCATGTTTTATACGTTCATTATCCTTTATATGTATTAGTATTTGTATTTTATATGTATTTGTATTCGTATTTCATGCGTGTTTGTATTCATATTTTACGTTTATTTGTATATATATATATATATATATATATATATATATATATATATATATATATATATATATATATATATATATTATATATGTACTATTATAGAAAGGTTATATTTTATAAAATATATATATATATAGTATATATAATATATTTACTCATTATATATATGTATGTTAAATATATATATGGATAATATATATACCAAATATGATTATATCTGATGATTATGTAAGGAAAAGATGATCATAAACCATGCCAGATAATAATAATTTTTATACAAAAAGGCCGAAATATATATAATATATAATATATATTATTATATATATAATTTTAAATATAATTATCTGACATGGTTTGATCATTTTTCTTACACATAATTATTTCTAACAAAGTCTCCATCCCTCGTCCCACGTAAAGATACTATATACTAGTATATATATATATAATATGAATTCTAACAAAGTCATCCATCCTCGCCCACGTTAAAATATATATATATATATATTTCGAATCGTTTTTTTATGTGTATTTTTATATCATCTTTACTATCAATCTTACCTAACTTCACATGTCGGAGGGTGTCTGTCTCAGCCCATTGATGATTGAATGCATAAATGAAATGAAATAAATGAAAAAGTTCATGGTAGCTTGATATGTTGCTATATTGCAAGAAAATTCCTCACCCATTGCGCATATGCCATATTCAGTAATGGAACTTATCGCAGAACGTTGCTCGAATGGTGGTATCTAAATACATTAATATCACGACATTACATTTAACGGTAATTTGTTAACTGCAGCGTCTGAACATAAACTACCTTCCTTAGTGGTTTCCCTGAGGAGTGGTACATGTCTATTAATATGCCAAGACAGAATGCACAGACAAAACCTTGACTACTACCTGTTAGGACTTCAGCGTGCAGAATTTGTTAGTACTACATACGGCATTTATTGAGGCCACAATAGTACCAGCCTGAGCCAGCCACTGATGGCGATTGGCGGTCAAGGCTGCAGTACTACGGTAGGTCGCGGCTGCTAAGGCTGGCACGTCTTCCTGTCGTCCCCAAGCTTCATGTTGTCGGGGCACTTGCAGCGCGGCACCCGATTCCAGGAGACCATGCCGGTCAGACAGAAGTGGGAGCAGCCGCTGCGCTCCGCGTCGCAGGGCATCTCGTCGGCGTGCCGTTGCGGCTGGCGCCATGGGTGCAGCAGGCGCAGCGGGCCGCCAGCGGTCGTGGCCGTCAGGGCGCGCACGTCGCCGCCCGTCTCACTGTCGGCTGACCACAGCCGGCCGGTGGAGCGTTCCGTCCAGAAGAGGCGCGAGTCCAGCACGTCCAGACCACCGGCCTGGGCCAGGCTCGGGTGCGTCAGCAGGCGAGAGCGAGTGGATTTTGAGAGTATGCTGCTTTTGCTGACGTACTCGACCGCCATGTCGCCGGCGCTCACCCAGAAGAAGCGTTCTTGCCACGTCACTCCGGCCAGGCTGCGGTCGACGGTGACCTCGCTCGGCAGGGAGGTGAGGATCTTGTTGCCGCCATAGGCACCAATGTCGCTATGTGATGTGGAGCCGGTCATGGAGCGCGAGACAAACTGCAGATCACCCCAACTATTCTCCGCGTAGCCGAACATTTGGCCGGCCGCAAAAATGAACATGGCATGGTTGTCTCTCCAAAGGTCGTTAAAGATGATCTTCTGATAGGAGCCGTCCAGCGGAGATAGTATGACGTTAAGCTGTTTGGAATACTTGGGCTTAGTCGGGTCCCTCTCCATCCAGAGCAGGTTACGATGCACCCAGTCTACGGCGACCTCAAGGACCTTCCGTGTCTCCGAGGCCTCCAGCAGTGGCCGCACGTCCGAAACGGTTCCACCGGGCAGCCACCGGCCGCTGAACAGGCTGCCGGCGTCCAGCCAGAACAGCAGGAACTCCTCGCCACCAGCCCAGAAAAAGTCCACCTTGGAGACGTCGTTGAGGTCGGAGAGAATCGTCGTCACCTCTTCCGTCTGCATGTCCACGGCCTGCAGCCTGTCGCCTCCGGCCACCACCGCGTAGAGCGGGTAGTCCTTCCGGCAGCCGAGGTCGACCAGCCGCTCACCCTCTGGGCAGAGGCAGGAGACCTCCGCGGTGCCGTTCACGAGGGTCGGGATGCAGAGGTCCGAGCAGGCGGCATCCCCGCACCGGTTTTCCACATCCGGCTGCGTCTCCGGCGAGAAGATCTTGACGGCGAGCAGTTTCTCCACCTTGGCCAGCGCCGGCACCGTCTCCCCCTTCACTGCTCCGTCTACCAGGTCCGTCTTCTTACCGTCCGCCGCCGAAAAGACGCTGACAGTCTTCTGGTGGTTATACATTGCGACACCTCTGCCGTCGATGACGTCTAGAGAGTATTGCCAGGTGATGCAGTCCCATCCCCTGCACAGCGGGAGGAGCAGCTCCTTGCCCTCACCGCTGTAATCAAGCTTGTAGAGGCCGACCACCACTTCTCCCTTGTCCAAGACGTAAACCTGGCGGTTGACCGGGTCCACTGCCAGGCCGGACGGGTAGGTGATGTTGATTGGTAGCTCGTGCAGCCCGCTGCCATCCAGGTTGAGCACCTCCAGCTTGTAGATCGGGCTGAGCTGCGCGGTGGCGATGCGGAATAGCAGCCGGTTCGGGATGTCGTACGCAGCGAAGTAGCGCACGTTGCCACCCGACTCCCCCAGCTTGGCGCACCGGTCGAAGATGTAGCTGCAAACGTAGTTGATTCGCGACACCGTTAGGTACCAGTTTTCCTCGACCCAGTCGAAGGCGATGGCTTCTGGCTTGCTGACGCTGAAGCCGCGCGGCTGCGGGAGGTCCCAGGTCTGGTTGAGGTTGGTTATCAGCGCGCAGCGCATCACGCCCGGCACCTTGTGGTCCTCGGGTGAGCTGACCCAGCAGACGGTGCCGTTGCGCGGGTTGGTGGTCACGTGCCAGTGCTGCCAACTCTGAAACACCTCCGGCTTCCAGGCGAGCAGCGCGCCGCTCTCGTCCAGGTGCATCAGGCCGCTCTCGGAGACGGCGATCACGCTGCGGCCATCAGCGGCGGCAGGGGCGGCCACCGCCAGCGGCAGTGCGGCCAGGGCAACAGCCAGGACTCGGAACAGCGGCTGCATGTCCTCTTAATGCCACGATCGCAGCGCGACTGCCGCCGTCTCCGAGCGGAACTGACCACCGACCGCCTCCATAAACAAACGCCGCTTGTACCGCAGGCAGCCATCACGACGGCTGCTCTTCCTTACTGGTTGACCCAAGTGGGGAGGGGCGGGGAGAGAGTAAACATGCTGATGTCGCGCAGACGTCGGGCCGACTTCGGCAGATGTTAAACCGACTTCGGCAGATGTTGGCATCTCGGCTGCAGCATCCCGACGTCGGCATCTTGGCACGGAAAGCAACTCGGCAAGCCGAAATCGGGCCAACGTCGGCAGATTGTTACGCTTCGTGCCCTATGCAATGCGGACATTGGGGCGGACAGACACAATGAACAGCGCTATCAAAGCGAAACTTCGGGTACTTCTTTTACATCAATAACTGTACGTCTTTTGTACAAAAATGAAGCAATTTTGTCAATTTACACATTATATATATATTAATATATATTTACATATATATATATATATATATATATATATATACAATATATATATATATAATATATAGTATATAATATATATACTTTATGGGTACATTTATGATATTATATAACAATAAATATATATTATGAAATATAATATATAATATATTATATATTATATTTATAATATATATATAATATATATAATATATATATATAATATATATAATATATAGTATATATCCAGGGGCGTAGGAACTTCATTTCTATTGGGGTTGCACCTGAGCTGACCAAAGTCCACTGGCGGATCCAGACTCTCTCCGTGGGGGGGGGGCATCTTTTTGTGACAAAAAAGGAGTACATTATTTTTTCCTCGGATCTGGTCGGTCACATTATTTTGGTATTTGAGCTTTAAAAACACACTTTTTCGGACAAAAATTACTTTTTTGGAGCCAAAAAATCGGACAGAACAAATTACACAAAACGCTTTATTCCGTAGCATATCCACATATAAGTTATATAAACATTTATATCATACCAACTCGCAGGGGCTTTACCCGATAGTTCTTGAGTCGGGGGTCTGCTGAAATGACGAAAAAATGTACGCCATTTTTTGCGTGTATGAAGCCTTTGCAACATATTTTATGCGGATTTCCATGTTTTAGTAGGTATTTAGTTTATTTAGTTATTTAGCGTGTCATGCGATTTTTCGGGTTTGCCTGATACAACCTAGAAATATAGTCGGTGGTCCTCGTAGAAGATAGAGGCTAAAAATGCGAATAATTAAATTCAGTATTACGACAAACCGAAGACGATGACGATGCTTCGTTATGACGATGGCACGATGTGACCCGCAAGTACGTGATAATTTTTATTTAGGTATTGGACACGACATTTTAATATTGAAACCAGACCGTAATTTGGAGCCAGAGCCTCAGGTAGCCCTTTTCCTGATTGCACGGTTTCGTAAGATGAAAATATTGACATAAAGATAATTTTTTATACACATTAGTCTCGGTTGTACAATCACGATGACCGGGGCAGTCACACTCAATAGTAAAAAATATAATATAACTGTACCTATACATCTGACGGAAATGTAAAACCAACTGGCGATAGTGCATGGTTTTGAGCAAAGCAGACAAGAATGAGTATGGAAATAATTTTTTCCGAACATTAAAGTTCCCGTGGAAGTGGTCTCGAGAGCCTGGTGGAGATGACTTTGGGGAGATGGTCGTGGTCTGGTCCCCACTATTAGCTCTTCGGTCCAGAAAGTTGGGCACCGCTGGAGCAGCTTCCGGGTGTTGATGTGACATTTCATTGTCCGCGTCCTTGCGTTTGCGTCGCCTTTTTCGGAACTCGGCAGGCCAGCTAGCTTAACAATCACCGTCAAGAAGAGCCTTTGTCTGACACTTCATGAAATTAATTTATCAATTTTCCTAATTTGTATAAGCAATTGCGAAAATTGTGTTAGGCCGCGAATCGGCGCAATTTTTCCCCAGTTTTTTACTGAATAGCAGAATTTTGACTGCTGCTAAGACTATTTTGACGATAAATTGTTACCTTTCCCCGAAAAATTGTTAACTTTCCCCAGTGTTCTCCTAAGATCATTGTTTTTTACGTTCAGCAGGGATCGCGCGGAGGGGGCATACTTGTGATGAATGCCCCCCAGATTCCTGCCGCGGGGCATTGGCCCCTGATGCCCCCCCTTTGATCCACCAGTGCCGATGTCACACCATCATTTTTGCGGCGCAGAAATTTTAACTCTTAAATATATAGCAATGCATGTGACTAAATATTTACCTGCCACAAGTCACTGTTGGCAAATTATTGTCTCAATGGGTGACACTTTTTCAGATAAAAACTATCGGCTTATTCATTTTTATTTGATATAAAAAAGAACATCGGTCCTTTATCGGGCTTTGTCAAGCCTTTGCACCATGCAGATCAGTCGGACTGGGCGGCAAAATTGGTTTTAGTTCTATTTTGTGTGTTTATTGACTAGTCTTGACTATCTTATTATTTTTAATCTTTCATTTCTTGTATTTCGTGATTGTATAAGTTATGTTTATTACGAATGAATATTGAAATGTAAATATACAATTGCTTATAGCAAATTGTAAAAAAAAAAAAACTTGATAGGTAATAATTTTACGAATGGCAAAAAACAAGTTAATTAAAACATGTAATGGCCGAACAGAAAAAAAATGTTTGGAGACCAAATCCCGATAAATCCAAATCAATTTAAAGAAGTCATCGGTTTTCACTTGATTGACTAATAACCCGCGCCGTGCTCGAGGGGGGGGGGGGTTGCGTTTGGACGTCCCACATAAGACTTCACGATACTCATAAAGGGCGGCGCGCACCCGCCATTTTGTACAGGTGTTTGGACAATTAAATACCCAACAGTGTGAACATTCTGGACCTCAGTCAGGTTACAGGCCAGTTACGTGACCTCATACTCCAACAGTCCTGCGACGTACCACAGCCAGTTCCTAAGCCGAGAGTTTCAAACTTCAGAAACTGCTGCAGTCGGTCGATCTCAGCAGAAGTGGTGAAATTCGAAATTCTTCCAATTCCAAAATACACACCAGGTTTCAAAAGAACTTCACTGTAAAAAGAGGACAAAAACAAGGAATGTCTTCTTTTATTGTTTCTAAAGACATAGGCGGTAGGAGCCGGGGGGGGAGGGGCAATTGCCCCTTCACTTTTTTGACCGGGGCAACGCCCCCATTTTTTTAGGTCAATACCTGGTCCAAAACCTACGAGTGCATTAGCCCACGACCGCCTGGGGAACGGGTCGGATTCTGATTCCCCTCGTTTTTTTCCTGAATAACTTTCTGAGCGTTGCAGATATCGACGTAAAACTTGGTATGGTAATTTTTAATACGTACTCCTAATTTTTACGTCATCTATGACAAAAATTAGTATTTGCGTCGATAAAATGAGATTTACCGATTTTGGTGACTCGTATAATACTGTACTCAGGCAATTTTAGTCTGAAAATAACTAAAATGTTTGAAAAATAAATAAAAAATCGAGTTTTGAATGCAAATGTCAAATACTTAAACGTCAAAACACGTGAAAAGAAAGTTTCTACATAGATGTCTATCTGATTTTCCTAAAAATGCTTTTTAATTTCCAAATTGTCAAACGAAAATTTGCAAAAATTGACCTACTAATCCAAAGTTGGGGTTTGCACTTCGTATTGGTTTGCATCTTTTTGAATTGGGGTTTGTAGCTACAACCCAAAAGTATAGGTTCCAAACTTCCTACGCCCCATGAATATATATATAATATATATATATATATATATATAATATATATTATATATATAATATATTATATATATATATATATATATATATATTATATAGATATATAAAATAAAAAAATATAGCGCGCGGACCAGGTTTCGGGGCGCCCTTCCGAAGTATGTGGCGCTTTTCGGGCATCGGGGCTCCCTCTCCGAAAATGGAAGCGCCTTCCTTGGGACTGGAGGCGCCCTTCACGGGTTTGACGGCGTCCTTTGTGGTTTTTGGGCGCCCTCCTCAGATTTGGGCGCCATCCTTAGATTTGGTGTGCATGTCTAAAAGCGTTCGAGGGCGCGCTTTCAAGTATCGAGGGCGCTCTTCCGAAGTTCTAACATTCGGTATGCTTTTTGGACATCGAGGTGCATCGACAGGAATTGAGTGAGCTTTCGATGTTTTTTTTTTTTTTTTAGGGGGGGAGAGGTGCTTCATGGGTTTTGGGGCGCCCATTATAAGTTTTGGGGGCACCCACCATGAGTTTGAGGGCGTCCACCATGGGTTTAGGGGCGCCCTCCGTGGATTTGAAGGCGCCCTCCATAGTCCATGAGTTTGGCGCTTGCGGCGCTCAGATTGCGTCTTCGGCGCAAAACTAGTGCTGCGCCTTCGGTGCAGGGGCGCCAATTTCTAGTGAGGGGGGCTGCCAGCCCCGTTGCACCCCCCCCCCTACTGGATCCGCCCCTCACCCCTGCTTCTCCGTGTCCTGGCTACGTCACTGCCCCCCCCCATTCAAAATTGGTGGCGCCACTGGCCGCCCCTGCAGCTTCTTGTAAGTCACTTGCTTTGAAGAGTAACGAAATCTTTACTTCGTTACTGAAAAAGTAATTCCGTTAGTAACCGAGTGGCGAAGTGACGATAGCTGCCCACCACTTCAAACCAAGCATACATTTGTGGAGAAAATATGTCTGATGAGGGTAAACTAATCTTTGGAATCTGGTAGCGATTTTTATGATACTGGAAAACTTCAGACATGACGCACGTGTTACAAACAGCGACTTGGCCCAACTCCGTTGGCATTTGGCAACCATTGGCGAAGGCCATTCGATAGCTTAGCGACGCGGCCGCGCGGTGCTGAGGGCTCTCATATTATATTTAGATATTGATATTCAGTGTTGAAAGTGAGGGATCTGCGATTGTCAGATTGGTGTCGTGTTGTTTTTGTTGCATTTTATTTTAAACAGCCCTGTGTTATTTCCTAAAATGTCAGAAGTAGAATTTTCGACCAGAGCGTATTGCAAAGTCATTCTTCATGCAGCAAAATATCCCCATGAAGCGGTAAATGGGATTTTGCTATCTAAATTAAAGGATCAGGACAGCTCAAATGAAGTGCTGTTTGTTGATGCCATTCCATTATTTCACTTAGCATTAGGGCTGACTCCGATGACTGAAGTAGCACTTGAACAGGTAGGTTTACACTGATTTGCATGACTATTAAATGGTATATATAGGCTGATGAAGTAATGCTGATAATTTGTGTAGTGTTCTTGGACATTTTTATTTATGCAGTAGTGAACTCTCAGGCTATGGAACTTTAACCTATCACTATGAGACTTCCAGCATCCTCAACCTAATCTGGTTGAGGCATTGTTTCCTCTACTGGTTGTTCCTGCTCCCCAACTAAAATTGGTTGACCCTCCTCCAACCTCAACTGGTTGAGCAAAATCTCAATTGCTTGCCAAGCAGTTGAGGCTTGTGGAGGGAATTCAATGTTACATGACCATGACACAGGGGCGCTGGAACTGTCCGAAAGTTGGGGGAGGCATTCTGAAGTAATTATTTCCATGCAACGCCATAGACGTAATGTTAAAATCCAACAATGTTCGGGGGGGGGGGCTTTCCCTCTGCCCCCGGTTCCTACGTCCTTGCCATGACAACAGTTATGGCGCACTGCCTTGCATTAGTGGCTCGTTGTCAATGCTATTTACATTATAAATATCCACTATCCGTTTCCGTGCTCTGCTCCACCACACCTCATCTATTGCGATGAAAACCTTTCCCGGTGGAGGGTGCTGGTGAGACAACATGCTTGCATCATGGTGACATCCCAAAGTGTGGCTCTGTGTCTTAAAAGTCACAAGCTGCCATGGAACCACTCAAGGGCCCAATCTTACCAACCCTCCTTTTTGTGCAATCCCCATCACCCCACAAACAGCTGACTGCAATCCCACCAAATGCCCATATATGGTCTTGATGGGTACTTGGGGCATAGATAAGCATTGAACTAGCATTTAGATACTTGCCACTAGATGTCGCGTTACGTATAGCGGATTCATTCCCAATTTCTTGAATTGTGTCTGTTTTAAGTGCTCTTCAGCTTTATACGCCATGCATGATGCATACAAGAATAACAGCTTTTACCTGAGCACCAGCTTTATCTAAATAATGCAATATCATGTGAAATATTCTGTGTTTTCCTATTCTTTGATACTATCCATGGATTTAATTTCGCCTCTAGATGGCAGTGACACATTGACGCCATTCACAGCACTTGCTAAGATTAGGCCCTGATGGGGTTAATGACCCTTACATGACAATAACATGTTACATGTTATTATTTCTTTGATTTTGGTTATACTGTGTCATTGTTTCTCTTACAGATTGTTGCACTGCGCTCAAGAGTTGTTCAAGAAACATTGTGATGATGATGATGATTGATGATTGATAATGTATATTACATGTTTTGTAAAGTTACTTTATCAGTTGGTCATTCAAAAGATGACTTAAGTAAGTAAGTATGACCAACTGATGAAGCAACTATACAAAATATGTCTTGGTCATCAATAAATTAATATGAGGAGTTGGCTGGTTATGATGATGTATATGTTCAAGCATCAGACATCATGCTATTGGTATTCTGTATTCGTGTGTGTCATTTTCTATAGGCCTGGTACACCAATGTCATTAAGCCTATAGGGTTGCTTGGTAAGAAATACATTTAAATATTAAGTAAGCATTGGGCCCTATCCATACCATTATTTTGTAAAAATGATGAAATTTTATTGGCATCAGTCAGCACTACAATTGTGATTTTGTGAGTACATGACAAGTCGGTGTTATGTGTTAAAATTAATAATGTTGACACATCATGGTTATCATAACATACAAATTGAGATCACATCAAGTGTCCTAACATTGATAAAATATGTATTCATGATGATGATGAAGGTGATGATGGTGGTGATGATATTTCTTTGGGGTGTTGCCTTTGCATTGGCACTCCTGGTATGTCCCTATCGGGTACTGGGTTACTGGGACATGGATTGAGGATGGCAAGGAAAGCATTCAAATGAAGCTCTTTTTTCAGATTGAGAGCTACTGCAGTGCTCAAGGTTTGAAGATCACTGGGTATTATCAAGCTAATGAACACTATAAAAATACCAAGTAAGTTGACATGTTAATTGTTATCATCTTATGATGGGCCTATGAGGTAGTCAAACTGAGTTTTGATTTTGATGTGGGTGCACTCGAAAGTTCTCAGTTTAAAATGTATAAGCCTTGAGTTGTGTATGAAGGGTATAGTTTATATTGACAAGAGTTATCTGAAGCGGAAAAATATGAACACAATGCCATTAGTTTTGACAATAGATGAATATCTGGGCTGAATATAGAAAGGAGAAGTTTCTCTTATGACTCATGAGTCATGACATACAATACCAGCGGTTATTCACTGTGGGCTCTGCTTACTAAAATGTCTGACAAGTTTTGATGGCAATGCATGGCCTGGACTGGTAGGACTCCTGTTTGGGTTTAGCCCCCATGTTCCAATATTTTCATCTTGCTGCAAAATTTAAAATTTCCTGAAATTTTTCACCACTGTCATTTGTGTTGACTTATGTTTTAGTTTTGCTACTTCATTTGAAAACATTTGGTAATGGTGAACTAGGTAGGTATTGCCTTTGCCATATTCTGCTCTACTTCATTGTAATACACATTTATGCTGCTTTATCTGTTTACAGTCCAAACTTTGTGGCCAACCGGATATGTGAGAAGATTTCAGAAAGGTTTGGCCAGGTCCATTTGGCAATGGTGAGTGTGGAAAGTGGAAACACAATGTTCCTTCTGGGTGGTGACTGGTGCGTAAGGGTGATGTTGCCAAATAAAATCGTGCTTTGAAATCTAATGGTCATTTACTGCCTGGCCCCAATCTTACCACAGCCCAGTCTTACCAAGTGCCATCACTGCGCGCCGCCGACCCGGCTTACGAAGCGGGCTCTCGGACAGTCTCGGACAAACGCTTGCAAACCAGAGTAGTGTTATATGTATGTCTACTATATATATAAATATACTATCTACTATACTACTAATAAACTATAATAATATATTATAATATATATAATATATATATCAATGGTGCAACGTATGTGGAAAACTCTATGGGCCTGTTCCCGTTGCGCCTCTAACTGCCTCTAACCTTTTCTAAGTTGCTCCAACTGCAACATGACCGGCGGCGGCCGCGCTGTGGCCTCTGACGTTACATCGTGTACAGACTCGAAGTTATCCGTGCCGGGACGGCGCCCAGTCCCGGCCAGAGGCTACGTTTGACAAGTATGGTGCATACAATTATCCAAAAGTACCATTTGTATAGCGATTAGAGCCCGGAGGTGGCTGGAAACTTGTCTCAATCTCCTTAAATAATTGGGCTAGTGGACAGAGCTAGGGTTTTCAGCATGCGTTGCACCGTTTGTCCGTGACTGGCCGAGAGCCCGCTCTGCAAGCCGGGTCGGCGGCGCGCAGTGCTCAGCTGCGTGTCGCGAGGGTCGATTCTGCGCGTGAGGCGCAAGCGGGAGTGCGCCTTAGTGCCGACACCGGGAGCGTTTGGCTTTGATGCAGCCGTGCAACCAACTAAGCCATCTAATGGCTTTAGTTATGTGAGACTTTGACGTGCAGAGCATGACGAATCGGTAGACATGTCATTAGTCTGCATTTTCGCCATGCCATACGCGATAGCCCTGGCCAAACGAAAGGGGTGCGATTTCGGACTAAATGTCGATAAAAAAATGCCATCGTCAGATTAAAAAAATGCATCGCTGGATTCAGTGTGAGCTCAGCTTTTGAATGGTGCATCTCCCGTAGTTTGAGCCCTCCGACCCCTACTAACGAACCGTGCTATGCCCCAAAGTACGCCATCAAGACCATAATATGGACATACAGTCAGCTGTTTGTCGGGGATGCCGTACTTACGCATAAAAGCGGGTTGGTAAGATGCACAATCACATGGCAAATAAGTTAACTGGTGACTTGCACAATCACATGGCAAATAAGTTAACGTCCTTAACCCGCTCCGTGTTGGCGTTCGATGTCACCTTCGCCGTGCCGTGGGAGGGGGTCTGAATAACCCCTCCCTCTTGAACCAGACTCCTATGGGGAGGAGGTGGAAACCACAAATGGCATGGATAGCTCGTAAAAATCGCGTTAAATTTATTTCGTTAATTTTTCCTCGTCAATGTTGAGGTCACCAGAGGTCACCAATGGTCAAATTTACAAATTGCATGACTTTGTCTCAGAAATCTCTCAAGAATGTCGGAGACTAGGTTAGGTAGCTTGTATGTAGCTAAAAACGAAACAAATGAACGCCATTTAATACTGCAACCTCCAAGGAGTCTTCAAATTTTCGATCGGGTGAACAGCTAATGCTCCAAAGGACACCGAAAGTAAAAAATTGTTGACAAAAATGTTTTTCGTTGTTTTCGTGTCGGCGATAATTTAACGTCATCGTTTTCGCCTCGTCAATGCGCTTCGAAACGGTCATTTCGTTTGTTTTGGTCAAATTAAAAATATGACCTCAGTTCAGGGTTATCCAAGGTCATAGTTAACCCTGATTGCTCATGTTGCACATTGTTTTAACTCGGAAGCGTCCCGAGACGAGATTAAAGGGACTGTCCCACCTTTTCAAAAGTTCTCAAATGTACGCCGCATGTGGTGCTAAATATTAAGTAATGCTGCCGAACACGATTAAGACATTCGTTTCCACTTAACCAGTCGCGTCTTAATTCATAAAAAATACGTTTTAATATTTTGGGCGTGAGTCATATGAAGGATTTTTGCGGAAATTAGAGAAATCCTTCACGCTGCTATATGTTGACTTAGTGTATGGCTTATGTACGCCAAATGCTTAAAACAAGTCGACTTTCACAAACATTGAGGCGTAAAGAGAGATGACGACATCGATTCAAGAACCCTAATTGCTAATACACTATAGGGTTTCTTGTTTGGATAGATGTCCACAAAACCAAACTCACCAATTTCTTTGCTGATTCGACCTCGGTGAGTATGTTTAACTCTTGTTACCCATACATAATTGCAATGCCAAGCACGGAAAATGGCAATCTCAACTCAAATCTAATGTTAAGGTGGGACAGTCCCTTTAACACAGTGGTGTCGGTCTCATCTTTGTTTAATGCAAAATTATAGCCAAAAAGTGTTGGTGATCTCAGATGACCTTTTAGGGGTCACTGAACACAATTTGTAACTAGTTCATTTATAATGGCATATTGTGATATGATATTGAGAGAATCAGTCTGTTATAATGCGTTTTCTTTAAATAAGAAGCATTTACATATTTTCCCTTTGCACCTTCATATTTTTTCCACCCTGTATCACCCTGTATTTTATATCATCACCCCATGATTTTACGCCTATTTATGGCCTAACTGAATCCTGTGACGGAATTTCAAACCGCTCGGTCATAAACTATGGCAAGGGCATGACTGCAACTATTTGGAGGTGGGACCACGATGCCACGTAACCTGACCTGGCACATGACCTGAGATGATCAGAAAACAATCACTTATTGTTGGTGATTGATGCTCGAACAGCTGTGCCAAAAGCGGCGGCACCCCGCCATCCCCGAAAAAAACTACGGGTTGTACAATGACAAACGCCCGTTGCCACCGCGTTGGTCAATGTTTACAAAATATGTAAAAATATATGTGGATTCAGTAACGCATTAATGCATTTTCCTTGAAATTCTGCTTATTGACGCCAACTTCAAATAAACAACAAGGTGGCCAAATGGGGACAGAGGAATGCCACGAAAAGTGTGTGTGTTTGTGTGTGTGTGTGTGTGTGTGTGGGGGGGGGGTGCAGTGAAACTTTTATCTCATCTTGAGAGAAACCCAACCCCCTATGGAAGATGTATTTGCATATTTTTTCCGTCTTTTCGAACCTTATGCCATCCAAAACTGGTCTCACGAAGTATAGAAACAGATTTTAGCATAAAAAAGTGACCGAAAAGTGACGCATGACCTTCCCCCGGCCCTTCTGTTTCCACACCTATGTGACCCCAGCTCTGTAATGATGATCAGTTTCCATTGGACGTGCATTTTTGTCTTTTCTTCACTGTGTTAACCTGTTTTATCACCTTGCTGTTTCGAATATAGAGCTGCTAACTCCGACGTCTTTGGTGGAAAGTGGTTCCACAGCTGACTGTTGGACTGCGCTAATGTAAAAGGCCATAGGGAATATTTTCTTGCCTATATTGTGTTAGAATGGCGTTCGATTATGCGATGCAAATTTGCTTTATGGGTAATTTGTATTTTTTCTAATTTTTATCACGCAAAACATGCATTCAGTAAAAACAAGCAACGTCACAATTTACGTTTAGATATTAAGAGGCGGTTACGGCGGAGGTGTTACATTAACAAAAACGTAAGCAATGTCGGCTTTTGGTTTTGGTGGCGCCGATTTTAGTTTATATTACGGCATTAGGTGACGAGTAGCCTCAATATTTGTACATTATTATTAACTTTAGGATGTCTTTCGTTACATTTGTTTCCATAACTTTCTTTTTCTTTTTCAAGGTTTATCAAATTTGATTGAACAAGGAAAAATCATTGGTTACGTCATTGAAGGCATGTGATTGTGTTAAGGTGAACTGATAATTACTCAAATACCTAATTCGAGGTGGCTTGTCGTTTAAAAAGGAGTTTATTAGTTGTGAAAAATGGGGAAAAAGTCCACATTACCCATTTAACAACTTTTCATCACATAATCGAACGCCCTTCTCCCACAATCTATATAAAAATACTCCGTATGGAGTTAAAAATAAGCGCAGTCAGCTGTTGGAGCCTCTTCCAATCAGTGACGTCATGGGTAAACAGCTCTATAGGTTCAAAGCTTTTATAGCAGCCACCTTTGTGATGCCATTTTTCTGCTCTCGAAAGACTGGATCTGGACGTAGAGCGTTTAATGTCATATCAGCGGCAAACATGAACTATGTACTAAATGCGCTGGTAACGATCTGTATGTTTCGTCAGCCTGCTATTGCTGTTGACAGGTGGACAATCGCCGTCTGAGCCTGGATATGCCATCGTCAGCGATTGTCATGAAAAACAGAGACAAATCCAGGTAGGACTCGGCACTTGTGTTGCTTTCATTGTCATTTAAGATGACTCATAGTAGTTGCTTTGAGTTCATTAATTAAAATCTGCATACAACGATCCTTCTGCCCTCATTTATTGCACCCCTTTACGCTGTGTAGTGATACGTTTCGAGCACTGCCTCTCATCGTCTCGATGCGCCCGGCACAGTGTGTGTTGTGGCATCTCTTCTCAGATTTCCGACAGTGTGATACCGTGCTCCTCCCACAGTCCCGTGTTATCAGATCCCTCGTACGTGTGTACTAAGGCTGTGTTCTGACCCGTCAATGCCTGCGGGGATTCCGGGGAGTCGGTAGAAAAGTGCTTTCTACCGATTCCCGTAGCAAAGAGTTAACAGGAATAGCAATGTATAAGTACATAGCCGAACTGTGTTTGAGTAAAATGCCCGCCGGGGATTCCCGCTAGGAATGTGACGATCAGAAAAGGCTGTGTTCTTACCGTCACATTCCCGGCTGGAATCCCTGGAATCCCCGGCGGGCATTTTACCCTACTGCAGTTCGGCAATGTACTCATTCATTGGTATTCCTGTTAACTGCTTGCTACCGGAATCGTTAGAAGGCACTTTTCAACCGATTCCCCGTAATCCCCGCGGGAATTAACGGGTCAGAACACAGCCTTAGACAGGAGCTTGCTGCCATCGCCCGCTCTAACCGGCACTGACAACTCGGCCCGCCGCCGCAGCGTGTCGCTCGAGTCGGACAGCACGTGCGTGGCCGCCTCGTGTCTGCTGCAGAACCGCGCCTACCGGCGTCTGGTCGACTTCGACAACCACCTGGACGACGTGACAGCAGACTGGCGCAACCTCGACCTCAACGGTGACATCGACTCGGTTCTGTAGCGCTCCTGCAGCGCCGCCGACCCACGGTCGGCGCGTCACGGGAGGCTGCGCCACGCGGCAAAATGAAACGACGAGGATGTCTCGCGGGACGCGGCGGTTGTCATGGTGACGTGAGACGAGAAGGACGCGGCTCGGCGCAGCTGTGCCTGGTTTTTGGAGGGTCTGAGTAGCTATTTGTGACTGACGTGCTGAAGAGGGGCGGCAATGTGAACATGGTGACGTGTTTGGTTGGGCTGATGCTGGACGAACTCTCGCCGAGGTCGTCGCCATCCGCGGAGGATCGCGTGTTAAGGTGGAAAGTCCCTTCTTGGATTAATTGCATGCAACACAAGATATATATGCTAGAGTTAAAAATTGTGTTTCATTCAGGATTTCCCCTGCACCTGTGACGTATGAGAATCGGTCCAAAGAAGCAGGCCGTCTACTGGTCCTCTGGGCAGAGTGCACCAATGAGGCTCTAATAACAAACAGTGCTGA
Organism: Semibalanus balanoides; assembly: GCA_014673585.1. Lineage (NCBI taxonomy): Eukaryota > Metazoa > Arthropoda > Thecostraca > Balanomorpha > Balanidae > Semibalanus > Semibalanus balanoides. The sequence goes on along the minus strand of VOPJ01006928.1, from coordinate 46,726 downwards.
CATTGTGCGTGGGTAAATATGTTCATGGTTGTTTTTACCCGCATACTAGTTATGTTGTGATGTATTAATACAAATTGTCGGCATCGTTAGAATGATTTAGGGGAGGTTCATTATGTAAGCCACGACTGGACCATTATCTTAGACTCGTGTGCCGTTGGTCGTGGTGATCTTGCTCGCGTGCGAGCACCGAGTATATTCAACCATGTACAGATTGCTAGAAGCGAGTCGTTGTCAATTATCTTATGCAACATTTCGTGGTTGTATCGTATTTGTGATGAAATATAAGCACCCGCGACTCATGACATGGAAAAAGCCGACATTAGCACGCGTCCTGGAGGGCCTCTGATAATTACACGCCCTGTAGCCTTTTTCATAAAGATATTTACACACCGGTTGTATGTGTAGATTGTAGATTCCGATCGTACAACTTACACATTGATTACGTTTAATATAAAAATACGCACTTAAAAGTAAGTATAGTTGTAAATATGCCTACATATAATATGTTTCTATATTATTACAATATGTTAATATAATACATAACCCATATTATGTACCTACTACAAACATACAAACTACGCACACAACCGGTGTGTAAATCCTTAAGAAAAAGGCTACGGGAGGTGGGGCGGCGGATTTTGCCCCCCCCCCCGATCTCGAAAACCACGCAGCGTAGCGACAAGCGAAAAACGGCGTCAAATAGCTCGAGATAAGCTCTATCGAGATGAGTATATTGTTTTTTAGGTCAGGTTAATGTTGAGGCCATCAGAGGTCATCAAAGGTCAGATTTTTCAGATGTAGGACTTAGCTCCGGAAACCCCCAAATATCCCGAGAATTACGACAGGTAAGAACAAACGGAAAAGCAAGAAAAAAGCTAATGCAATTTGAATTTGCCAGCGTGTCCTCAACTTTGAGCCCAGTCAATATTTTAGGCTCCAAAAGTCATCAGAGGTAAAGATGATATTTTGGGGCAAAACTGTTATTCGCAAATAGCCTGTAACCTAGTAAAGATAAAGCAATAAGTTTGACGCAATCATATTGGTATTTTGAAGGTGCTTCGAATCAGATACATTTTGACCAGTTTAGGTAGACTGAGAAATTTGACATCAGAAGGGTCAAGGTAGAGCGGCGACTCAAGTAAGTCATGTTGCATATTGGACGACGTGTTTCGACGGGACAGACACATTTGTACCATTTTCACTTCTCTATCTTAATTATGTCGAGAGCATTTGACAAAAAGGTGTTGTTGACCTCCGTGTTGCTCACGAAATTGACCCGACCTTAGGTCACCGATATCAGAAATCCGATATTTACTTACTGTAGGTACCTACGAACATATTGCATTTTTCATCAATTAAGTTTAAACCTTGTTTGAGACTCGGTATAATTAATAAACAACGATACAAGTTACTGGAGTCTCAAAATGAAAAAGGCAAAAAGTGTCACAAAAAGTATAAAAAAGTGTCACAAAAAATGACAGTTTTGTCGACGATATTTTAGAGTCAAGTCGTATCGTGACTTATGCAATCCTGTTAGTTTGAAACTGATCGGCCAAAACTGTGGTTGTGGTACGACCGCAAACGTTTTAGAGGTTGGATCATCGCGTGATCATCGTCTGGTGACCGACATGAGAAGAATTAAGGTGGTTCAAAATATTTTTATTACGGGAAGTAGCTATTGGTTTGATGATAGCGTACGATGAAGTTCACATCTGGAGCCCCTTGGATCGATTTTTTTCTTCATGTTTTTCGTTTCGATTCCTATACGAACGACCACCACAGCGCTATCGCAAGACGATGTTGATTAAAACATTATTGTCACATCATGCATGATACAGAAACAAGTTGTGTACAACATGTTCTTGCCGCTTTGAAATTTATTATGGCCAAGTTTCGTAGCTATAAATAAATGTATTCGTCGAAAAATAGCCATCAAGCGTTGCCAGTAGAGGGACACGGTACTGTTCAGCCCCTGCTATCAGCACGCACCCTGCAGAGTCATTGCTAGTGTGAATCTTAAACAAATGAAAGGCATGGATCGATGCAAAACATTAATTTATATAAACCAGTGTCAATAACCCCAAATAACCGAAGTGGGAAGTACTCCATTTAACACACGTCCTGGAGGGGGGGGGGGCGAAATCAGCCCACCCCTAAGTTTTTTTTTGAGGATAGCAAAAATAAAGGCCGGCAGCGCGTAGCGCCGACATTTTGTCATACCTGTTTGGAAATTCTCATTATAGGTTCTTTACAAACCCGTTAGACACACTCGCGCAGAAGCATTCTGCAGCGAGCAGAGAGGCGCGGGTTTGAGGCAGCAAAAGAAAGTCGGGCCATCTGATGATTGGTGCTTCGATTCCGGAGGCACCGAATAGCAACAGGTGGATCTCGCCATTAATAAAAGCATATTCAACATCGGTATCGCTATAGTAGCCCCAACTCGATGAAGGCCCCTAAAGCCAGGGAGTCCCCCCTTCGACTTTACCCCCCTCCAGGTAAAATCTGGTGGCGCCGCCCCTGAGCTAGCCTGAATTGAAATATTATTGTTTGTTTGTTGATCGAGGTTTTAGGGCGCAACAACTCCTTGATTATTTTGCGCCCATCCTGAATTGAAATAAATGCCACTTCTGGGGAAGGCTGGCATGGAGATGCCAACATCCAATTCGTAAACAAATCCTCACAATCCTGGCGTTTCCAACACATTTATTATCGCTTACACCGACGAGAGAACGAGCGAGTGCAATGTTACACAAACGGGATCCACCGATGTCCGCCCGAGAGGTGGCGGCACCGTCTTTCTTCTCCCACCTCCCTGCCTAGTTGTACGTCATGTACTTGGGCGTGGAGCTGAACTTGGCGTACGACTTGATGACCTTGTTGACAGCATCGAGGAAGTCCTTCTCGCTGGCCACCTTCCGTCTCGCGCGGATAGCGAACATGCCGGCCTCGGTACACACGGATCGGATCTCGGCACCTGTCGAGCACGGGACATGGTCAGGTCAGCGCCAGGTCAGATCGGCGCCAGGTCAGGTCAATGCCAGGTCAGGTCAGCGCCAGGTCAGGTGAGCGTCAGGTCAGCGCCAGGTCAGGCCAGGTGAGCCCCAGGTGAGCGCCAAGTGAGCGCCAGGTGAGCGCCAGGTGAGCGCCAGGTGAGCGCCAGGTGAGCGCCAGATCAGCGCCAGGTCAGGTGAGCGCCATGTCAGGCCAGGTGAGCCCCAGGTGAGCGCCAGGTGAGCGCCAGGTGAGCGCCAGGTGAGCGCCAGGTCAGGTCAGACTACCAGTCAGGCGGTCACACAGTAGTCGTCTGTTCCGGGAGTCTGTGCGGGTTTCTTGGCGTTGTACGATCTAAATAGTGAGCTCGGAGGCATGACGTTGTCTTGAAGTGACGCTGTAGGTCGGCCAACAAAAAACAACCGACGAATGTCGACGACGCAACTGGAGTCTACACGATCACTTTTTTGCTCCCAGCAAGTTCCTGGAGTCTTTGGAATATCTCAGCAACTAGGGTAAATCTGGAGAAATTAAGCCATGGTTTGAATAATAAAATAATGTTTTATAGATTAAAGGCCATACACCGGAGAACGGTCACAGGCATCACATAAGCCAGCACAAGCTAAAGTATAGTTAGTCTTTCCTCCCCAGTAAGTGGTATCTTTTCTTTGCACGCCACGCGTCATCTTCAGCAGCCGCGGTGACGCACCTGTACTGTTGGGACAGAGACGCGCCAGCAGCTCGTAACGGATGTCCTTCTCCACCGACATAGAGCGCGCGTGAATTTTGAAGATGTGCGTGCGCCCCTCCAGGTCGGGCAGGCCGAACTCGACCTTTCGGTCCAGTCGGCCGGGCCGCATCAGTGCCGGGTCCAGCGTGTCAGGACGGTTCGTGGCCATCAGAACCTGGGGGTCAGGTCACGGTCAGGTCAAGGTCAGGTCCGGTCGCCCTGTCACATCACACTTAACCCAGAAGGCCTCCCCGCTAAGACTCGCCCCCCGTCAGACCCCGCACCAACGCCCCCCGTCAGAACCCCGCACCCCCCCCCCGGGCTCCGCCCCGTTCCCACCTTGATGTTGCCGCGCGGGTCGAAGCCGTCCAGCTGGTTGATGAGCTCCAGCATGGTCCGCTGCACCTCGTTATCGCCGCCGGCGCCGTCGTCGAACCGCGCGCCGCCAATCGCGTCGATCTCGTCGAAGAAGATGAGACACGCCTTCTTGGTGCGCGCCATTTCAAACAGCTCCCGCACCATCCGCGCGCCCTACCGTCACGCAGACGCCGGTGAGACACAGTCAACCCGCCAACACCAGACAGACACAGTCAACCCGCCAACGCCAGACACTCACTCGATTAAAAAAGGCGATACAGATGATAGCAAGCGATAAAGGTAATCTGATTCTCACTCCTCCTTACCCAAAATCTATTTTACAAAACATTTATGTTTCCACCATTGTGTAGTGGCATACCAAGGCAGGGTTTATTGGATTTTGCTCAAACAAACTGTCAGCAAACCACCATATGACACATGAATCAGCTGGCAGGCGGCAGAACCTAGTATCCATGCACCAATCGTGTCTACCCACCTCTCCGACGTATTTCTGCACGAGCTCTGAGCCGATGACCCGGATGAAGCAGGCGTCGGTCCGGTTGGCCACTGCACGCGCACACAGCGTCTTGCCCGTACCGGGCGGGCCGAACAGCAGCACGCCCTTGGGCGGCTCGATACCGAGGTTAACAAACCGCTCCGGCTGTCAAAGACGGGGCAGAGGGGAAGGGGTAGGTCAGATGCTAGGTCAGATACCGAGACAGAGAGTGGTCAGGGACGGGGCAGAGAAGGGGCCATGACAGGCATGCTCGACAGCGGGACTAATAGTGGTTAACGGTCACAGTAAGATTAGAAAGAACACTTCTTCCCCCATCGTCCAGTGCAGCTGTGGCATCTCAACCCACTACAATCATCCAACGGCGAGAACCCCTCCCCTCCCCTCGCGTTACAGCCCCCATATCCCACTCACGTGCAGCGACTCTCTCTCCCTCCCGGCTCTCCGACTCACGTGCAGCGACTCTCTCCCTCCCGGCTCTCCCACTCACGTGCAGCGACTCTCTCTCCCTCCCGGCTCTCCCACTCACGTGCAGCGACTCTCTCCCTCCCGGCTCTCCCACTCACGTGCAGCGACTCCTCCTCCGGCTCTCCCACCACGTGCAGTGCATCTCTCCCTCCCGGCTCCCCACTCACGTGCAGCGACTCTTCCCTCCCGCTCTCCCACTCACGTGCATTGACTCTCTCCCTCCCGCTCCTCCCACTCACGTCAGCGACTCTCTCCTCCCGGCTCTCCCACTCACGTGCAGCGACTCTCTCCCTCCCGCTCTCCCACCAGTGCACACTCTTCCCTCCCGCTCCTCCCCTCACGGCAGTACTCCCTCCCTCCCGCTCTCCCACTCACGTGCATTGACTCCCTCCCTCCCGGCTCTCCAGCTCACGTGCAGCGCACTCCCTCCCTCCCGGCTCTCCCACTCACGTGCAGTGCTCTCTCCCTCCGCTCTCCCACCCACAGTGCAGACTCCCTCCCTCCGGCTCTCCCCATCACGTGCACACTCCCTCCCTCCCGCTCTCCCACTCACGTCAGTGACTCCCCCCTCCGCCTCCCACTCACGTGCACGACTCCCTCCCATCCGGCTCTCCCCTCACGTGCAGTACTCTCTTCCCCTCCCGGCTCCCCACTCACGTGCAGCGACTCCTCCCTCCCGGCTCTCCCACTTCACGGGCATGACTCCCCCCTCCCGGCTCTTCCCACTCACGTGCAGTGACTCCCTCCCCCCGCTCTCCCACTCACTTCAGTGACTTCCCTCCCTCCCGGCTCTCCCACTCACTTCAGCGACTCCCTCCCTCCCGACCTCCCACTCACGTGCAGTGCTTCTCCCTCCCGGCTCTCCACTCACGTGCAGACTCTCCTCCCTCCCGCCTCCCCACTCACGTGCCAGCGACTCCCTCCCGCTCTCTTCACCACTGCAAGCACTCTCTCCACTCTCTCCCTCCCGGCTCTTCCACTCACGCAGCACTCCTCCCTCCGCTCTCCACTCACCTGCAGCGACTCTCTCCCCCCCGCTCTCGACCACGTTGCAGCGACTCTCTCCCGGCCTCGACTCACGTGCAGCGACTCTCCTCCCGGCTCTCCCACTCACGTGCAGCGACTCTCTCCCCTCCCGGCTCTCGACTCACGGCGCGACTCTCTTCCCGCTCTCGCTCACGTGCAGCGACTCTCTCCCGGCCTCCCAACTTACATGCAGCATCTCTCTCCTCCCGAGCCTCCCACTCAACCTGCAGCGACTCTTCCCTCTCCACTCACGTGCGCATCGCTCCCGCTCTCCGACTCACGTGCAGCGACTCTCTCCCGGCTCTCCCACTTACGTGCAGCGACTCTCTCTCACGCCCGGCTCTCTCACTCCCGGCTCTCCCACTCCCGGCTCTCCGACTCACGTGCAGCAGCGGCGTCTCGACGACCTCGCGCAGCTTGTCAATCTGTTCCTTGCAGCCACCGACGTCGCTGTAGGTGACGTCTGGCTTCTCCTCCACCTGCATCATCGTCACCGTCGGGTCGATCTTGGGCGGCAGCGGGATGTGGATCTGGTACTTGTTGCGGTCCACGCTGCCGGCCAGCCAGACGGGGCGCGTGGTAAAATGCGGGTGCTGCTCAGGCGCACGAGGTGTCCGGCATGTGTTTCCAGGGCTGTGTTATGACGTGTGTTGCAGACACACAAGGCGCCTTGTTTGATGTGTATGATGTATATTGTGAAAGTGGCTGCTCGCCGTTCATGCTGATGAGATACAACAGTGAAAAACAGGGGGTGTTTTAGTGCACATATATGCCATACACGGCAAATGTCGTGGTTGTCAAGTGTCAACTATGCTCGTTGATAACAAGTTTGAAGCAAGCAAGTTTGAAACATGCATTTCCCATCCAATTAGCGTAAATGACAGTGACTAGTATTGAGAGAAAATATATAACTAATCACCAGTAAAACAGTGGTGCCAAAGTCAGAGAAATAACAAGCAGAATCGCACATTATCCTCGACAAAGGCGAAACCGATACTTGTGAGTGCACTCTGCTCACCCGACGCGCATGCCCTCCTCAATGTCAGTGGGTGCCACGGAGTCGGCAAGATCCACCACGAACTTGGCAAACTGCTTTACATTGATGATGTATCGCGGTTCATCGCTATCCGCGTTGATGATCTTGGTACACCGTGCCACCTGCGGCCGCCATCAGACCAGGTTACACGCGGAGCCAAGCCGGCCGAGACACTTAACACGGTCTGCTGAGACACTAAACACACTGAGACACTAAACACACTGAGACACTAAACACACTGAGACACTAAACACACTGAGACACTAAACACACTGAGACACTAAACACACTGAGACACTAAACACACTGAGACACTAAACACACTAAGACACTAAACACACTGAGACACTAAACACACTGAGACACTAAACACACTGAGACACTAAACACACTGAGACACTAAACACACTGAGACACTAAAACACCACTAGACACTAAACACACTGAGACACTAAAACACCTGAGACACTAAACACACTGGACACAAACACACGAACACTAAACACACTGAGACACTAAAACACACTAGCACTAAACACACTGAACACTAAACACACTGAGACACAAACACCACTGAGACACTAACACACTGAGACACTAAACACCACTGAGACACTAAACACACTGAGACACTAAACACACTGAGACACTAAACACACTGAGACACTAAACACACTGAGAACACGGGTAGCGGGCACAGGTAGCCAGGTAGATAGGACTTGCATATTGGTCATACAGTGTGATGATGAACATTGTTTACTTGAATATTTTTGGAGCCCAGCCTGGACCTAATTTGTAGTGTCACAATTTGGCGCATACACACACTATACAGACCACATGATGTGTTGGAGTTAAGGCTCGCCACAACTGCTGTAGATATTTGGTGCCCACTTCGGGCAACAGGAAATCAGTATGTTTGACACCAGATTAAATCAAAATAATGATTAGTGATTTCCTGACTTTGTGTTGCCATGGCAGAATCTGACATAATTCTGACTGCCCCTGACCACACCGCCCTTCTGTGTCACATGTCCAGACTGACTGCAGGAGTCGGGAAGCGAATTGATCACCTGGAGCGGTTGTTCACTCTGAAGGGTCTGCTTGTCGGCCGCCAGGTCCCAGAGAGCCGGCGCCGCCAGACCTGTGTCCGACTCCTTGATGCCGGTCAGCTCGTTGACGCGCTTGCTGACTGATGTGATGTCCTCCTCGACCTGTTTGATCGACTTGCTGTACTGGCCCTGGCCCTGTTGTGAAGAGAATGTGATGATGTCAGCTCAAGTACTCTAGTTGGCTACTTTGGCACCAGACAATACGGATAATACACCAGATAAAACACAGCCATATGGCCTGATTGCTATTATTAAGAGCGAGCACTCGCTCGTCTTTACGTGATATATGGGAAAAATCTGATTATGAGCGGTCCAACCCAACCCGACCCGTGGCGACGCTTTTAAGAAGCTTATATCTACCGCGCGTCCGATTGACAAACGGGCTTCTTTGCTGAGTAGCCCCAATGCCTGGTATCTGGCAGAATTAAGAAACGAAAGTTGTACGTGCCAGACCATACCTGGATACGGCCGGCCCCGCTCACTGACGTTATCCGACCTTGAGTGCGACCGCTGCCACCGGCCGCAGGTCATCCCAGTCAAGAGCAAATAGCGAGCGCCGAAGCGATTCGAACCCGGGCTGCCAATACCGGGTGAAATCGGAAGCCCAGAGTTCTCCCTACAGAGGCGCGATTGGTATGACAAATTTAATCATTTCACTTACATAAGACTTGAGAAGAGCAATGTCCCCTTCATCCAGAGCTGTAACAAGGGAACATGTGTTTGTTGATAAGACACAAATTAGGAATATCAAACATATATTTAACATGTTACAGGTACACTTTGATACAGCAAAATAAAAGAACCACAGTGACCTCAATCATAAAAATAGCTCAAATTAAGCTGTACTTAAAAACTAAGAATATGTGATCAATCAACTACTTATCCATCATCAGACAGGTTAAGTATGAACATTAACTCATCCTAGCAAAGGGAGCCAATGTTCTGTAAAAGGGAAATATTGCAATTTAATTTATTGTTCTGCATTATATTATGACACATGGGACAGATTGGACAGATTGACAAGCGAAAACCCCAAATTAACACACTATACCTCATATTTTGATATAAGTCCGTAATAAGGGCTATTTGGGGCACCAAATCGCGCTGGGCAAGTTTCAACTCGATTAGAGTAACAGCTGCCAAGTTACAGCCTCCGGCATTTTCGTGACGTCACATTGCATGACTTAGCCAATCAGCCAACAATTCCACGACAAATTATTACAATTATATATATATATATAATATTATATATATATATAATATATATATATTATATATATAATATTATATATATATTATCATAGGTTGGCAACTCAGCAGGTTACAGTTGACTTACTTTTAAACTCCTTCTCCTCCTCCTCTGGCTCGTGTTTCACCTTCCGCATGTCACCTCCAAGATGGTCAGGCATGGCTGATTCAGGTGTATACAGATGATTAAAACCACTGAAAACATGCAATCGAGCAAGGTTAGACATATTAATTGTTAATTGAATGACCTTTCCTCGAATATTAAAATGAACAAAGTCTATGCCCTGATATCATGAGGTGAGACATTGATTAAAATGCCCAACAAATAAAATAAACATGCCTAAAATATAAGCCTAGTCCAACCGGAATGAGTCAACCACTTTTCTGTGAAGTATTCATCTAGTTTAATGTTATGTTGAAGAAAGGAATTGTCATTACAAGAGCTATATCCCTTGGTAGATCATCTCAATATCCTACAACACTTTTACTGAAAAATGACTGATGTAACCAATACAATTGGCTTACTGAATGGATCATAATAACGCAAAATTATACTACAGAGTTTGAAATATCATTATCTCCGGTCCCTTTTTCACCATCATCCGTCGAGCTTCTGTGACCCCGTGTTCTGGAAGACCGTCTGCAATCTCCTGGTCACTCACGCCACGAAGGTCAAAGCAGTCGATCACCCCTTTTGATAAATTTTTAGTTGGGCGAATTTCCACTGTCATGGCCAGTCATGCATCACTTTGTCCGGAAGAATCTGTCACGCTGTACAGTCTCTCTTGAAAGTATCTGTGCATGGGTTGCGGCGATCCGGCGAACTACCCAAGCCGGTTTTGAAAGGCACCTGTGTATTCGCGGCCGGACAGCTCACCGACCGGTCAAAGGTCGTGTCACCCTCCCCTCTCTTCCCGACCCAACCCAGCGCCCGCCTTGGCACTCGCCGTTAGTAAAGCTCTGTCGTGTTTCGGGCCACAGCGCGAGATGATGAGTTAGAGCCGCAGCTTTTAAGCTTCCTAGCTTCACAAGTATCCGTTAGAGATCGAGATAGGAGAGCGAGGAGCGAGAGCAAGAGCGAGAGCGAGAGCAGAGAGCGAGAGCGAGAGCGAGAGCGAGAGCAGGAGTGCGAGTGCGAGAGGGAGAGCGAGTACAAGAGCGAGAGCGAGTGCGGGAGTGAGAGCGAGTGCGAGTGCGAGAGTGAGAGTGAGAGCGAGAGCGAGAGCGAGAGCGAGAGCGAGAGCGAGAGCGAGAGCGAGAGGAGAGCGAGAGGCGAGTGCGAGTGCGAGTGCGAGTGCGAGTGCGAGTGCCGAAAGTGAGAGTGAGAGTGAGAGTGAGAGTGAGAGTGAGAGTGAGAGTGAGAGTGAGAGTGAGAGTGAGAGCGAGTGCGGGAGCGAGAGCTAGAGAGCGTGAGTGAGTGAGTGAGTGAGAGCGAGGAGTTATAAATAAAAAAATGTCGAGCCAACAATACAATAATTAATGCGTAAAATTGGGTGCATTAAATAATATGCGTGAAATTCGTGAGTGCCAGTTGACGCCTTTAAAAGAAATAGCCGACCAATGGGGTACCAAGTGATCCGTCGAGCACAGTAGATTATCGTGCATCAGCAAAGTACTGGGGGCCCGGAGCATATGATTCTCGGAACCTCCTTGACAGCTCGCTCGGCTCCCCTCGCGTTCCACGATCCCTGGTTAGGCAAGGCACTCAGTGACTCAAAACTTTTCCCACCCAACCGTGGTCGGGCCGGGTGGCGCCCCGCATCGCAGTGCACAGATACTTTGCAAGAGATTGCACACAAACCGGTTCACGTCCATCTCCCTTCTCGAACTCGACGTCGATCTCTCCGTCCCTCATCCAGTCACATCGAACAATTCTGCCAAATCTATCACAACCATCTCGTCACTGGAAGGGACGGAGACAGCGACGCAAGTGACCTCTCAGTTCTCACTTCTCCGGAAAATCAGAATACATGGTGCGGGCGTGGCGGCAGCACTGCCACCGCCGGTTATGTTGGTCCGCCCCCTCTCAGGTCGCGGGGGATTTTGGAGTAGAGGAAGCCGTGAAAGTGTGATAATGATTCGGCACCGCGGCCTCCCATCCACCACGGAGCTGAACTGGGAGACGGCCTACACTCCTGCAGGGTGGTGGCGCCGCCAGGAACACCGCGGGCTATACGGTTGCAGGCGACGCCTCCACACGGCCAGGTGTAACCGGCGAGACCTCTCCCCATCCTGACCGTGGGTCAGCGCCGTCGCCCCTTGAGTCGGCACACGCGGCCGGCGTTCCACGCGAGGGACCCGCGCAGCTCACCAGACCGCGCGGACGACAAGCCGCTAGATCCGTATGGGGCCCTACAGGCCCCACGCCCCCAGATATTCAGGACAAAGTGGAGTGTTGGGACGCGACACGACTGGCTCCACGCGACATGCCCCTCAGCCACCAGGATCCGATCGACCCACGGACGCGGGCGAGGGGCAAGGCAAAAACCCACATAAAACGAGGATCGGAATGGGGAAAAGTGAGTGGAATAAAAAGAGGATGGATATTTGGATAACAAGACAAGGATGTGGAGATGGAGCTATGTACTATTGGTTCCAAAATAAGCATCCCGCTGGGTTGGCCGGCACAGCAGTTAAAGGGAATCAACCGCCTTTGGAAAAGTATGTGGATTGATGTAGATAAGTGCCCAGATGAGTGGCTCTCATCTCAATCATTTCTCATAATTTTCCCAAGGCGTTATACTCCCTTAAACTGCTGTGCTGGTCAACCCAGCAGGACGCTTATTTTGGAACCAATAGTACCAGCAGGCCAGACTGCAAAGTATGGCATATTCAACAAGATCTTGTTGGTGCGGGCCGCCTTGGCTGGTGCAGGTTTGGTGCGGATTTAGAGTAGCTGGTGCAGATACAGTGTGGTGCGGATTTGGTAGATTGCGGTGCAGACCTGTAACGGTACAGTGCCAATACTGCGCTGCATGCACAAGTTGCATGGAGCAGATTAACTTTAACAAAGCTTTACCTGCTTTTCCACATTAGGAACTAGCGCTGAAGCAAATATGTCCTCTCAGTTTCCAACCCAATAAGGGCGTTTTACTGGTTGTGATGGGCTGGTGAGGATCTTTGGCTGGTCTGGTGCAGATTTTTGGCCTGCTTGGTCTGGGTTGGTGCGGATTTTTGTCATGGGCTGCTGCGCCTCATTGACTCCTGTGCCACACATTGCAGTCTGGCCAGCAAGGGCGCTACTCCCCAAGACGGGCAGTAGGAAAGGCCGCCTATACGTTACTGGAGCTGGGACCAGAGGGGGCGCTACTCCCCTTACACCGGCAAAAACCGATGCCCCTGCGGGATAGGTATGTCATAAATGCTGCCATATGCCTCCAGAACAACTGAGCTGATGGTAATCTTGAACCAGCACTGACTGACCCACGACAGCGAAAGGAGAGGTGTCTCCGCCCACACAGTTACTACCCTCTTGACTTTTACTGTGGATAGTTCATGTTTAAATTTTTAAGATACACAAGGAAGCAAAATCCAATGTTTTATTTAAAATTCAGACAAATTCACAAAACAATTCTGACGTCATCAAGCTGGCTGCACCGCCCGCCACTTGTTCAGGCTTGCCACACTACCTACAGTGCTGGGTCAAGCACTCGGACTCCCCCTAGCGTTTTTAGATGTTTCAAAAGTTAACTATTTTATCACTACGTTAATATTTGGAAATTCTGCATGTTTCCTTATAGACACTATTCTGTACTCTACCTTCTTTCTAACCAGAGGAGGGAGTTTTGTCAACCAGCCGTTTTATTGCAACGCAACGCTGAGCGCCGTTTTGGCCGCCAGCACTGCAGTTCAGGTCAGTGTCAACAACTATTTCCCATGGTTGCCAATCCAGAGATTTTTATGTAAAAATCTCTTTTTTTTTCTCGACAAATTCCAGAAGAAAATCTAGGGATTTTAATAGGTTTTTCCGATAATTATAGAAAATAAATAACTCTAGAGCCACTTTCCGTACATATAACATAACATAACATAACATAACCTAACCTAACCTAAGATAATATATAGCCGCCCCCCCATAAAAAAAGTCCGATCGAGACGAAACCTAAGATAATATATAGCCATTAAGTCGCGATCGAGACGAAACCTAAGATAATATATAGCCCATAAAGTCGATTGAGACGAAACCTAAGATAATATATAGCCATAAAGTCCGATCGAGAACGAAACCTAGATAATATATAGCCATTAAGTCCGATGCGAGACGAAAACCTAGTAATATGATAGCCATTAAGTCCGATCGAGACGAAACCTAAGATAATATATAGCCATAAAGTCCGATCGAGACGAACCTAAGATAATATATAGCCATAAAGTCCGATCGAGACGAAACCTAAGATAATATATAGCCATTAAAAGTCCGATCGAGACGAAACCTAATAATATAATAGCCATTAAGTCCCGATCGAGACGAACCTAAGGATAATATATAGCCATAAAGTCCGATCGAGACGAAACCTAAGATAATATATAGCCATAAAGTCCGATCAAGACGAAACCTAAATAATGTATGGCGTAAGTCCGATCGATAAAAATAAAATTGGCGACGCTGTAGCGGAAATATCGTCATGTGGTAAAAAAAGCGTCTGGATTAAAAAAAACATGTGCAAGAAGGCGTCTGGAATAACAAAAAACATGATGCTGCAACCTTGGTTAGCAGCTGTTTGCGTAAACAAAGTTTAGCGCGACGGGAAGGCACGGTGAAGCGGTGAGAAATTAATTTATGAAATTAAAATTAGTTATAGTGTAAATAATGTCTTAGGGAACCATCGTACTTACTAAAAATGTGACATTCCTGCATCAATGGTGGGTATATTATAGGGATTAACTAATAACTAGGGTAGGGGAGTCCGAGTGTATAGCCACAGTGCTGTGTACGAAAGTGTGACACCTGCCCTACCAATACCGATTTGTGTAGGGCCAAGGTGAAGGGAATCGGCATCTAAGTGACGTCTTCACCCATGAGTCGGATTCGGTCAAACTGCCGGAGGACTGGGTACCTACCTTCTTGAAGGATATAGGAAGGTAGGTGAAAGGATATAGGAACATACCATATGATGAGCGTCTGCGGAGACTGAAGATTCCAAGTGTAGAAGAGCGAATCATGAGGGGAGATCCAAGATTTGATCGAGACGTACAAAATTATCACCAAAAAAGTGAACATCGACCCGACGCAGTTCTTCGAGCTTGACAAAGGAAGCAGAAACAAGAGGCCACAACACTGAAGCTAGGGAAAAGGAGATCAACACTCTTGATCAGGAGCAAGTTCTTCTCAAACAGAGGTTGTCACTCCTGGAATGCCGCCTCCCTGACGAAGTGGTCATGGCAAGCTCCAACATCGCCTTCAAAACCAATTAGACCGACACTGGGCTGCCGACCTTCCATGCCTGCCATGCCTAACATTGACCAACTAGACCATCCAAGAAGGTGAGCCCCTAAATAGACCCAGTCTACCCACCTATGCTCACTACCTTAAACCTAAACCTAACCTAAGGGCCTTGGGCAGGACACTGAAATTATTTAAATGGAAAGGCTAACAACGTAACTTGCATAACGCACAATTTCCTCACTAACAAAGTACTTACCTACCTTACTTTGCCAAATACGAAGTTATTGGAAAAATGATATGTAAAAAAGGAAAATTTGTACAATGAGTTCACTGACACCCCCAGCCACACAAACTATACAAACATACCAACAAATCGCAATCCCAATACCGGCGGAAGTCGTTCAGCTTTGTGTTTGGTGCCTACGATAAAGTTAAAATAAATGCTTTTTCCTAATGCCCTAAGCGTTTTCATGATCCGTCCTGTAAATAACAAAAATATGACGTCACGGGCTCAAGAACATCGGACACCCGAATTCCTCAAATATTTCAAACTCTGATATATTATCCACTTAACTCTGTATTTTACCTATTTCCTAGATATACTTGATAGATGCTTTATGATATATTTTTGAAAACATGCCTTGTGATTAAATTACCTGGTGAGGCTGCAAATGGGTATAAATCTGACCCGTGCCACCATCCATTGTTCATTGGTATACTACCTATACAAAGCTTTGCTGAAGCTTTGTTGTGATATTTCTTATTTTAAAATAGTCGAATACAAATATGAAAGTCCGTTTGCCAATTATTTTCGTGAATTTATTATTCGGCTGTCAGTGTCAAAGTCAAATATGACTGAAGTGTTAAATTCTAATACGTCTTTTCATTGGCCGTTAGTCGTGACGTAAAGAGAACAAGATGGTCATATTACGGAAGTAGCAATGACAACTCTGGGAAAAACTTTCCGTTTGTCATGTTGCGCCGCTTATGCCTTGTTGACAAGCTATCATCAGGATCTTCTTAAATTATATACTTGTAACGTTATTATCTGTTTACATTTACAGAAATCAAATTCAGCAAAACAATTAATAACATTTATCTATTTTTATCATATTTTTTGAATTTTACATTACAAAACATAAAAATATGAAAAATAACGTCTATTTGACAAATTTCACCACTACGTTCGTTACAAAAAAATGGACTAAAACTACACTCAAGTCGAACGATATAACTAAAGCAAACCAAAGTAAACAATTACAACAACATAGGCCTTGGACGAAGCCCACGACGAAAGGTCTTACCTGCGTTCTGTGATTATTTTATTTGGTATAAGCCCTGGGAAGAACTCGAAAAGTCGAGAGTGAACGAGAGGGTTGAAGTTATTAAGGTGCTTTGGGTTGAAGTGGTGTTTGGGGGACTCGTGTAGGAAGGATTTAAAAAAGGTATCTATGCAAGTTCTTAACGTTGACTTTTATCCTTACCTTCTTACCTTACACTGGGTCTGTTCCTGTGGCACCTCCAATTGCCTCTAACCTCTAATTTCCTCCGGTCGTTCCCGTGCCTGCTCCAAGCTGCTCTAAGCTCATCCAACTTTGCTTGAAACCACTTAACTCCTCAAACCTGCTCCCAAAATTGAGGTGGAACATCGGAAGAGGCTGGGGGAGTACATTTATGGCATGGCTGATACATTTGTTAATGGGTTTGTTCCCGTCGCACCTCCAACCCAGACTGCAATGTATGGCATATTTGACAAGATCTCATTGGTGTGGGCCCGTCCTGGCTGCTGCTGATTTGGTGTGGATCAAGAGAAACTGGTGCAGATTTGGTAAGGTGCGGTGCAGACCTTGTGGTGGTTGTGCCAAGTCCCGCCACCGGTCAGCCCGGTCCGGCTGACCCCAGCTGACCTGTTCGGTCACATGACAGCTGGCTGCCTGTAGAGGCCAGTGTCCGGGACCGGCCAAAGAGTCCGTGCTAAGGTACTGTACTGTGTGGGTGTGTGCGGCACTTACACCACCTTATGCCGTTGTCACTGTACCATACAGTCTCCCAGTATGCCTTACTGCCGATACATCAATCTACAAGTGAGGACCTCATCTTTCCAGAGGCGGAGAGGCAACTCAAACTGACCCGTAATGGTGCGGTGCCAATGCTGTGCTGCGGGCAACAGTGGCCCAGGGCAGATTAGGTAACTTAAACTAAGCTTTACTTGCTTCTTTTTCTCTATAGGAACTATAGCGCTGAAGAAATGTCCTCTCAGTTTCTGACCCAATAAGGGCATTTCACTGGTTTTGATGAGTTGGTGTGGATCTTTAGCTGGTCTGGCGTGGACTGGTGCAGATTTTGGCCTGATTGGTCCAGGTTGGTGCAGATTTTTGTCATGGGCTGGTGAGCCTCATCAACTCCTGTGCGACACCTTGCAGTCTGGCCTTCAGGCTCCAACTGTCTCAAACTGCCTCTAACCGGTCATACTGGCCAATATTCCACAGCGTTTGTATTGTTAGTGCTACCAAACTTAACTATTTAGTTACTTAACTTAACTAATATTTCACTATGCATCCTTTAACCTGCGCCAGGCTGGGGGTGTTTAGACTATGGTTTTTCCTGGATATCGGGAAAACGGCAGCGCATAGCGTGGCAAAATTTTCAGTACCTGTTCATTCATCTTTCATACAGCTTTATTTGTTTTGTTTTTTGACAATAGGTCATGTCAGGTCAGGTCACCAGGCTAGGTCATGTGACCCCACCTCCAAAAACGTTTGTGGCTCCACCAATGCCACAGTTTTTGGCGGATCGGTTTCGTACTTACAGGATTTCATAAGAGCGTGACTACCTAAAGTTTGTATATCTCGGATTTTAATATCGGTGACCTAAAATCAGGTCAATTTCCTGACCTCCCCATTATAAGTGAACGGAAAATAAACAAATGCTTGCAATTCCGAAAATATACATTGGATCAGGCTGATTCTTTCTGAATCATGTTATTTTAGCTCATTCTGGATGACCTAGGTACGATTGTTTCTCAGAGATATCTACAAGGTCATCTGAGGTCCAGGGGCTCCGCCACGTGTTTGATATTGGGGGGGGGGGGACAGGGGACGGGATCGGCGATGCGATTTTTGCTAGTGCGCATTTTTAGCGGAATTTGCCCAAAATCATCACATGCCAATCTACTTTTTTTGGCTATGATGGGGTGATTTTCCTCTCTTTCCATAGCTTTTGAGTGAAATTAGCCATAAATTACAAAAAGGGAAAGAAATAGCAGACGGCTGGCACCATCAGAACAGAGCTTGAAATTGCTTGAAAAATATATAGATTTTTACCATATGCGAGAGATCTCTTTGACGTTAGCACGTGAGGGTAGTGGTATAACATTACAGCTCAATG
The DNA here is from genome assembly GCA_014673585.1 of Semibalanus balanoides. Lineage (NCBI taxonomy): Eukaryota > Metazoa > Arthropoda > Thecostraca > Balanomorpha > Balanidae > Semibalanus > Semibalanus balanoides. Next base: position 28,474 of record VOPJ01006928.1, on the reverse strand, counting down.
TTATTTGATCCGGGATTTTGTTTTGCCCCGGGCCGAAATGTTTTCCAAATCTCGTGGATATAGTAATAAAGAGCGAAAAATCCTGCTCAGCGTCAATTGGTCAATTTCATACCACACTTGGGCCGGAATAATTATTTGGGACCTCTGTCCGAGCGTTGAATTTTTTGCCCTCGACCTTCGGTCTCGGGCGGAATATTCAGCTCGGAGCTTGGTCAACATTTTTTTTTTTCACGGCCCGTGTGGAATTATATATTACCATTGACGCAGACAATTTATGTTGACGCATACCTACACTTTCGAGGATTTTGATGTTGGGGTGTTTTGGAGACATTTAAGTTGTAATGGCGGCGGAATATACGTGAGAGAACTTAGTATGGAAGATACCCAAAACAAATTTCGAAACAATATTTTATTTGACTACTTTGGCTCCAGGACGAGGAACCGTGGGGCAGTGGGGGCAGTGGGGGCAACTCGCCCCCTGCACTTTGAACCTGTGGGGGGCGACGGCCCGCCCAAATTTTGGAGCTAGGTGTCGGCCCTCCCCCGTCTTTTACTCTGATCTTTTAACTCTGAATTAGATCAACGGCATTGTCTACAAAAAATGTTTATGTTTTGTAGAACAAAGGTGTAGTTTCAATCACAATTTCAAGTAAATAAAATTGAACTTCATTGAGTTTGGAACTGGTTTTGCATCTTTCAATCTAAACAGTGGCACCGCACATTACCTAATTGACCATCGTAGCGTGGAAACACTGCTAAATACAGCGCACACCTATAGGTGTGCGCTATCCTATACTACTACTATAGTAGTAGTATAGGATATATTTCTTCGTCGTAACGTTGATAGAGCTATTTTTTGGTCACAATCACGGTAGATAAAATACTCATGGTCGCAATGTTGTAATACTTTTTCGAGGTAAATGCTACTATTCATGAAATATTACTAGGCGCTACAGAGTAAATAATATTCAGTGTTTTTGACATGGCGGTAGGTTTCGGTGTTTCATTGTTGTTTAAGCATAACGCGTCATTATAGTCTTGTAGATGTATGATGTCGACTCNTATTCAGTGTTTTTGGCATGGCGGTAGGTTACGGTGTTTCATTGTTGTTTTAGCATAACGCGTCATTATAGTCTTGTAGATGTATGATGTCGACTCTGCTCCCCTGACTGATATACAAATGATATACACGCATAAAAATGGGTTACATTTTTGCGTCATTTCAGCCCATCCCCCAACTCAAAAATTATCGGCGACGCCCTTGGGTACAGTTGACAATCGAAATGGTTTTGTTGGTTTTGTTCTAGTACTGTAAGGCAATGTCGAAACAATAAAAACTGCAATCTGAGATCTTCTTTTTCGATAACCAAAGAAGCAAAAAAAATAGAATAAATCCTGTGGTTGCAAAATAAAGTGGACCAAATCCGGGAAGAAATTCGAAATTGGGGGTGGGTAATAGGTTAGGTCCACTAAAAACGGTTTCCCCCCCAAACGGCCGGCTGCATCCGCCCTTGGTTGTAAGTCAGTCATTTTTGAAGATATCGACTTCAAAATTGCTACATATATTAATTGCACTCTTTTAGAACATACATGTTCCGTTTTTTGCAAATTCAGATTTTTGGACAAATGTGTTTAAACAAAAAATGTCTTTGAATTTCTCAAAATTTTTAGCTTCAGTAAATTTCGAAACTCCAAGATTGTAGTTTGATAGCCAAGTTTATTATCTGTCATTTGGTAAATAACAATTGAAGTTATCTTATAAACTGGACTTTTGACAGCGTTTCTCGCAAAACCTTATTTTTAAACAAAAACGTAAAACATGACGTCACTCGGACGTCATTCCTGTTTGACCTATCAAAGCTTCATCTTTTTTATTCAGGCAGCATGTGTCAAATTGATATGCCATGAGTTACTGTAAGTTTGGTGACGATATCGCTATTCGTTTAGGAGATATTGCACAATAACGGGAGGGGGCTATAAATAGTCCCCCCCCCCAGTATCTCGCGGGTTAACATGCAATTTTGGCTCAAAATGTCTCCGATGGAAGCATTGAACCAAATAATCGCATGCAAAAGTTCATCCTGAAGCTTCGTTACCACAACATAAAAAATTATATCCTTAAAACTATTATCCTCAAAGCGCAAAAATCCATCGAGAAAACGTCTAGTATGAAGTTATTAACACGACTAAGGGCGAAAAATCACCTATGAGTCTGTTCCACGAGTCTTCTACCTTCACTCAAAGATATCAGAGTTATTAAGCGCGTGTCTTAATGAAGATATTCTAAAAATCGACACGTCGCTGAAATACATTTTTTGGCAAGGACATGCCGGTCGTGGGGTCGGGTTGTGGAAAACCACTGCCACCGTGCAACTGCCACGCACGATCTCAGCAACTATAATAGCTAGAAACTTCATTTCTTCACCATTCGAAACCTTAGCTCTTATCCATCAAGCTTCAGCCCTATATATGTACTTTGTACACAATAGCCGTTTTCACGATGGTTTATTTTGCGCGAAATGGTTTTGAAACATTTTAAAATGTTTTCAAATGTTTCAGTGGTAGCCGTTTTTACGATGGGCTAATTTGCGAGAAATGTTTTAACCCTCGCGTATGGGACCGTAGGGCGAGGGTTTAAACATTTTTTTCGCCGCGCGATTCCACGAATTGCTGGGGGGTATTTTTTGCCCCCTCCCGTTATTTGGCAATATCTCCTAAACCAACAGCAGTATCGCCACCAAACTTTTACGTCTTCCTTTATATCAATTTGACACATGTTGGCCGAATAAAAACGATGAGGTTATGATAGGTCAACCGGAAATTTCGTTAGAGTGAAATCTTATTATGCGTTTTTTGTTGTTGTTAAAAAATAATGGCATGCGGAAAACGCTGTCAAAAACACATGTTTTTATTCAATTAAATTTCGTATATCAAATGACTGGTAATCCAATCTGCTATCAAACTGCGATCTCGGATTCGGAAGTTTTATTGAAAATTCAAAATTTCGAGAAATCGAATGACATTTTTAATACATTTTTCGAAAAATATATATTATTAAGCAACTGGAATCAATATAATTAATACGAGTTTGGGGAATTTCTGTACCAAGTTTGAAGTCGATATCGTCAAAAATGACTCGCCCCGTCAAAGAAAGAAATCGACCACTTTTACAACGTTTCCGTGCATAACAAAATGATTTGTTTTTGCTTTTTACTTCTGTTGTTATGAAAAAAACACGTTTACAAGGTAATTTTTCGCGTTCCAGACGAAAAAAAACAACTTTTAAACATTTGTTACAATGCCTATTGCCTAATGACCCTAATCTGTAGTTTGACCTCGTGACCTCGTATGACTTTTACCTGAATTTAGGTCATCAACAGCGTAGAATGATGCTAAGAAGTGTCAGACACACGAATCATACCGATTTACCAACTGCTTAATCGTTAAACATCACACGACAATGCTATCCATCGAGACTAGTATGACACGATCAAACATTTTGTCTTTGACGTGACCTGTGACGTCATCGGTGACCCGAGGTCCACAATATTATGTTTCCTTCGACAATTTTCCAGGGCTATCGAGTTTCGTTTGAATTTTTAAGATCAGCCCAGTAGTTCTGGATATCTGACGGGGGGGGGGCGCTCGGGAAGGGGCCCTTTTGAGGCGCCACCCCCTCCCTGGACAAAATCCTGGCTATGTGCCGGGTTCATGGTCCTCTCTGAAGGTCCTGAGGGTTTTGGTCTAATCCAGCTTATCAAAATTTCTAAAAAAGACAGACCTCGCAAAAATAAAGTGGCCGAAGTCCGTAGAGTTTTTCATATTCGGTGGCAGTTTTTTTGGGGACTCGCATGACTGGCTTGCTCCCCGCTTTTTCTGAAGATTTGGATGCGCCCCTGCTCAGCCCTATGTCTCGTTGAGCTCATGAATCTACGTCCCCCCAACTTTGAACCCGTGGCGCAGCCCTTGGACTGGGTATTGATTTAACTTTGTTTTCGAACGATTCAATCACGACTTATTTTTGAACATAAATGATTTAATCACTGTTTGATTCATGGATAGCAATTTCGAGAAATGATTCATTCCGATTCAAAGAATCAAAACACATTTTGATTCATTCACGTTTGATTCAACAATCAACATTGAAACAACATTGAACAATCTTTTGATTCAATCAGCCTCATGTTTCTATGCAAGTTTTTATTCAATCATGATTCATGAATCAAAAGATCCGTCTGCTAATCAAATATTGTTTTATTCGAGGGATATTGAATAAACAATTTCAACTGATTCAATCAGAGTCGATTTACTCGAACTAATAACCAGCCTGATAGAGAGAACTTAATGCTAAAGTTTAACAGGCGAGGTCTAAAATATGATCTGCCTTTTGGAGTTAAAATGTACAGTACAACTGCTGCCATCTAGCGAGTGCTGTCATATTCCATAGTATAGATGGCAGGACATATCCTATCAGAAGTAGAGCCTTTCATGGGACACATTTTCAGCCCCCATGTCATTCTAGCCCATTCAATTCAGCCAGACCAAGGCACGTAGCCAAGGGGGGGGGGCGGCGGAGGCGCCCGCCACCTCCTCCCCTGGAGACCCGGCGGGCCCTTTTCGGCTCGCGCAGCGCGCCGAAAAGGACCGACGAGACCGCGCAAAGCGCAATATCATGGGTCAAAGACCACGCGAAGCGTGGTCTTTAAAGGGTTTATAGCACTTCAAAGGTTCTTTAGGGCCACCAAGGCTCTCTCTGAAGGACCCAAGGGCCCTTGGACATTCACAAGAGCCTTGTGCATGCCAGGGGGCCCCTGGACAAGCCGAAAGGGCCCCTGAGCGGGTCAGAGGGCCCCCTGAACACGTCGAATGGGTCCATAGCAGAGACTATCATGGGTGCCCAAACCCCAAGCCCAACCCAGCCGAAACCCATGAACACCAAGCCCAGACCCAGACCAGACCCATTCAAATTAATAATATTGGTACCCATGCCCATTGTGGCCCATTCAGATAGGGCAGATAATTATTTTCACAAAATTCGCAACCATTACCCTAGCATGTTGACTTTCATAATTTTAACGAGAAATAGTATTAGGCACCTGTGTGTTGCTGCCAGTGGCGGATCCAGAAAATCTTCAAGGAGGGGGCCATCAATTGCAGTGGTGCCCCTACCTATACCCAAATCTGGGAAACTCGACGGATTTTGGTCCACTATATTAGTTAGAGGCCCCTATTTTCAGCATTTTTTTTTTTTCAAAAGTTTAAGACCCCTCAGGTCAGCCAGAGTGCCCCCTTCAGCCGGCCAGAGTGCCCCCTGAGGCGCGCTAGAGTGCCCCTCAGGCGACAAGAGTGCCCTCAGGCGGGCTAGAGTGCCCTCTCAGGCGACAAGAAGTACCCCTCAGGCAACAAAGAGTGCCCCTCAGGCGACAAGAGTGCCCCTCAGGCGGCTAGGAGTGCCCCCTCAGGCGGCCAGAGTGCCCCTCAAGTTCGAGGCCCAAGGGGGGGCCATGGCCCCATGGCCCCCCCGGCCAGAGTGCCCCTCAAGTTCGAGGCCCAAGGGGGGGGGGGCATGGCCCCATGCCCCCCTCTGGATCCGCCACTGGTTGCTGCTGATTTGAACTTATCGAACACTTTGCGGTCAACATTATCATATTGTATCAGACCTAGGATCAGACATGGCTCAAAAAATATTACTGCCCTATTACTTACCACGATTTATTGTTGTCATATAATTGCCAAAGTCTATTGTATAAGTGTTCTATATCCAGGGGCGTAGGAACTCATTTGAAGTTGGGGGGGCAAAAGACATTTTAATTCGATTCTTTCCATGCAACGTCCATAGGCGTAATGTTAAAATCCGAAAATGTTTGGGGGGGGGGGGCAGTTGCCCTCCCTTCCCCCTGGCTCCTACGCCTATGCCTATAATTATATCATATAAAAAACATATTTACCTGGTTAAACAACTGGTTGTCAAGTAAAAAATAAGTTTTAGCGACATTTTTCAAAAATTGTCATACCCATGCCCGCCCAGAAGCCACGAAAAGTAAAAAAATGCATACCCAACCCAGACATTTGGAAGAATTGAGTGGGCACCCATGGGTGGACCCAGCCCATGATAGTCCCTGGTCCATAGCCAGCACAGAGGGCCCCTCGGAAGGTCGCAGGGGCCCCTGAGCAGGTAAGAGGGGCCTCTGGGCAGGTCGGAGGGCCCCTGAGCATGTCGGTAGGGCAAAAAAACAGCCGGCGCAGTTCCTTACCAGGTCGAAAGGACCCCTGAGCAGGCTTGAAGACCCTTAGCCAGACCAAAGGGCCCCTGAGAAGTTAAACAGGCCCATGTGCAGGTAAGGGGGGCCCCTGAGTCCTGACCAGACAGAAGGGCCAGTACCAGTACCAGTACCTCACCAGCCTGGGCGGGTCAGAAGGGCCCATGAACAATAAACATGCCAAATGGGCCCCTCACCAGTACGGAGGGAGCAGACCACCTTTTTATCCGTTCTACTAGCCCTTTCAACGCTCGGGAATGGACCTCTCTCGAGGCACCCCCCTGGCCAAAATCCTGGCTACGTGCCTGGTAGAGACCCTTTTGAGGCACCGCCCCCGGACGAAATCCTGGCTTCGTGCCTGGTTCATGGGCCTCTCTGAGGGCCCTGTGGGACCTGGTCCAATCCAGACCATCAATAAGGTTGAAGACAAATATGTTCCATCAGGAGGCCCAGGCTCAGCCCAGGTTCGGGACACCTTCGATCGAGCTGAAATTTGCCTAGCGTATCCGCTAGGGCTCCAGTATTCCACACTTAGCTGCATTCGGTATTATTCCCAAGGCCCTATAGGAAGGTAGCGTCATCCGGCGATTTGTTTACATTCTGCACCGACCGCTGTGTGACGTCACTGTGACCTCTGACCTGACCGTGACCTGATATTTCACACTGTGATCTGATCTATCAGTGACCCTGGACACCCACGGGTACTCCCTTTGGCTGAGGGGCCCACATTGTCTTTTGCTTAAGGGGCCCTTGGTTGACCAGACGTGATAGTTCGGTAGGTCTGAGAGGGCCCTGTGTCGGTCTGAAGGGACCCCTTTTCGGTCTGAGGGGGCACTCTGTAGGTCTTAGGGGCCCATCTATCGGTCTGATTGGCCCTCTGTTAGCCTGATGGGACCCTCTGTCCGCATAATGAACCTTATGTAGGCCTTAGGGTCTGGTCTGAGGAACCCTCTGTAGGCCTGAGGGACCCTATGCAAGCCTGAGGGGCCCTCTGTAGGTCTGAGGGGAACCTCGGTCGACCTTAGAGGGGCTCTCTTGGTCTGTAGGGACCCTCTCGGTCTTAGGGGGCCCTCGGTCGGCATGAGGGGGCCCTCGGTCGACCTAAGGAGGCCCTTTGTCGGTATAAGGGACCCTCAGTCGCAATGAGGGTCCTTGGTTGGCATGAGGGTCCTTGGTTGGCATGAGGGTCCTTGATTGGCATGAGGGGGCCTTCGGTTGGCATGATGAGGCCCTATGTCCGTCTGAGGGTCCCTCTGTTGGTCTGATGAGGTCCTTTGTCGGTCTGAGGAGACCCTCTGTTGGGTCTTAAGGGCCATCTCCCGGGCAACAATTAACTTGGGCACTGATCGGGCACAATTACATTAAACCATTATGTCCGATCAGTTCCCAAGTTCATTGTTGGCTGGCCGCTATCGGTCTGAGGGTCCTCTCTGTCAACCTGATGGGCTCTCTGTCGGCATTCTGTAGGCCTGAGGGGCCTAGCTGTCAATCTGAGGGGTCTTCGGTCGACCTGAGGAGGCTCTCTCGGACGTCTTTCGGTCTGTATTAATATATATAGGTCGCCCCCTATACACAACAACAGGTTACACCATGTTTAACGCAGCACGAAACAATATCCCAAATTTCGAGGTCTTTCTTTATGGATTAAGCTCACGCCCCACTTTTATTCGGCCAAACACTCACTGAAAAATCAAACTACCTCCATCGCACACCACTACAAGCATTCATAGCACACACACAACGATTTAACACCTAACAGTAACAACACAAACACTTCACAAACACTAGCCCGACTGTTGTCGCCCGGGGTCTGGCCGCCTGACGCCTGCGTTTCCCCTGGATGCTCGGTGGGCTGTTGGCGGGGCCGGCGTAGCCTGTTGGTGGTTCGGTTATGTTGTGTTGAACTTCATTATGTTGGAGAGGCGCTGTGATTTAAGCTTTTGCTTTTGCGCCGATCCGTAATTGTCTGATGTATTTTATGTATCATTTTTTAAACAAAATAAGCTGAACTGAACTGTTAGGGACCTCCTCGGTCTGAGGGTGCCCACGGTCGGCATGAGACATAGGCGTAGGAACGTTTTGAAAAGTGGGGGGGGGGGGGCAGCCACTGGCGGATCTCTCCGGCCTCCGTGGGGGCATCTTTTTGTG
>VOPJ01006928.1:0-17127 GCA_014673585.1 Semibalanus balanoides | reverse complement strand
AACAAATATCACTATTGTTTTCAGCAGCACTTATTTCATGTTTGCTACAACGGACGTATATTTTGCAACTTTCAGAAAGGTAAAACATTATCTTTAAAGGTGAAATATTCCCTTTAACATCACCACTAGTGGTTCACTAGAATACACCTGAAAATACCTTGCCCATAACAGCTGACAGCCGGTGTCGGAGTCGTCAACATTTTACCGACTCCGAGAGATATCACCGACTCCGACCAGACATGTGCTTGGATCTGAAAGTAGGATCTATGATCCCTCTGGATCCCATGACAAAATACAACAATGGATCTTGGATCCCAGTGGATCCTTTGATTAAATTTAGCAACGGAACTCTTTGATCCCACAGGATCCCATGATAACGCAATACAATAATGATCTCTGATCATAACGAATCTTTGATCAAAATAAATCATTGGCATGTTATCGATCATTTTTACATCTATTTTGACGAATCTTTGATCCGACTGATCAACTATGTCATAATTATAGTATTTTTGGACAAAATCTTACTACGCCCATGCCAGTTTCATTTCCAACTAAATTGAAAAGTACTGTCAATTTCTTAAATATGGGTTCCGAAAATATACACATATATAATGGCGGGTCTGCGATCCCAGTGCAAAATGGTGCCTGCAATCTCGGATCCCAGCGGATCCCTCGACCAATGTTGAAGACGGATCTATGATCCCAGTGCATCCACCGACAAATTGTGAAGTTGGAAATATGATCCCAGCGGATCCGGGATCCATATCCCAGTGAATCCGGGATCCAGATACCATTGAACCCGGGATCCAGATTCCATCTTGGATCCATATCCCAGTGGATCCGGGATCCAGATACCAGAGATCTGATCCCGGGATCCGTTTTGGGGATCCGAGCACAATACCTGACTTACCGACTTCAAGATGACTGTGAATATCAGGCAGAGAGATCCGCACCAAGCTGGTGAACCCAGGTAAGTACTCAGCAGACTTGGTCCTGGCTGCCGGACACGCGAGGCGACCAACGGGCTTCGTCTCCTCCCATCAGGGATGCGCCAAGGAAAGCGTAATCAGAGTCCATACGTGCGCAGTGTGTGCTCGGGGGGCGGGAGGGTGGGGGCATCGCTGTCCACCCCACGCCCATCACTATTTTATCGGATTTTAGTCGACTATAACCAGATCGGCCTCTCCCGTGATCCTTGTAATGGGGTCGTTCGCGCACAATGGAAAGATTCTCGCTCGATTCGACAAACCATGCACTTTTGGATAGCCCCCCCGGGACTCGCACCTCTCAAGCATTGATTCGTACGCCAAACATGAGACCAAGGCGAAGTTCTGTTTCTCTCGCTAGGGGGGAGCAGTCCATCGTCTATTGGGCTGTGCAGACCTTTTAGAACGGCTGTGATCACATGGAAGCCCATGAGCCGGCGAACGGATCTATTAGGCATCTCCCTACCTGTAAACCACATACTCTGAAAAGTTTGCGAGCAGCCTAAAGAAACATCTCAGTATAGTTTCCGTTTCGGGCGCTCAATCTGGACCATCGGATGCCGACAGCAGTTCCGCATGATAAGCAACGCAGGAATGTCATAGTAGGATTTTCAGCATTTTCAATTTTGCAGGAATGTGGAGAGGCGACCGGACCTGGCTGGAGTAATAAGCCAACTTTTATGAGACCGTCTACCGCTGTACAGAAATACGCGGTCGGAAGTCAGACTACTGCGCACTAAACCATGCCAGCCGGCCAGTGGACTTGCTATAAGAGAACCGGTGATTCACCGCCCCCATAACCTCTTGCCCAATTGAGAAAACTCCTCTCAAGTCAAACGAAAACTATTGTGTTCTCCGCATTCTGTGAACAAGATCTGTGATCATTGACTTTGACAAATTTAAGCACCTTATTGAGCAATTAGTTAGTGATCTTAAACAATTGGTTGGATATAGCAGGTGAACCAGTGTATACACAAACCAAATGGCACGACTCAGGATGAGCGACAAGCATTGAGCATAGAGCAGAAGTTATTCTCGTGAACTGCGCGGAAAGCTGCTAAAGGCGAAAGTGTCGAGAGCGCTCAGCACTTTCACTGCATGTTGCGCCCACAACACTGCGGTTAGCTTACACGACGATACAGATTGCAACATGTCTTTTAAGGTTGTGGAAGCCGGTTTCTGCAAGATATAGTTTGTGTTTTGCTCGTTTCGGCAGATAACTAAAGGCTCATGCTGGGATGCCGTTCCAAGAAGCACCACACCACTATCGGCTGTAGCTGACCGTTGGGGCTAAAACCAAACATGCCCAGTTTCAGCCGGCATGGGTATGCCGCATGCGACGCCGCCAGTGACTGGACACAGCTCAGTATTCGGCCGTCACAGTGTCCACAGAGTCGGCCAGTGTCGGGCGAGTGACGACCACAGGTCAGTAACACTGGGTCAGAGGTCAATCAGGTCAGTAACACCGGGTCACAGTCAGTAACACCGGGTCAAAGTCAGTAACACCGGGTCCTATCAGGTCAGGTAACGACCAGGGTCGAGTGTCAATTCAGGTCAGTATACACACCTGGGTCCCAGTCAGTTCACACCACCGGGTCAAATAAAGTCGTAACACCGGGTCACAGACCCATCAGGTCAGTAACACCGGGTCACAGACTCATCAGGTCAGTAACACCGGGTCACAGACCCATCAGGTCAGTAATACCGGGTCACAGGCCCATCAGGTCAGTAATACCGGGTCACAGGCCCATCAGGTCAGTAACACCGGGTCACAGGCCCATCAGGTCAGTAACACCGGGTCACAGACCCATCAGGTCAGTAACACCGAGTCACAGATCCATCAGGTCAGTAACACCGGGTCACAGGCCCATCAGGTCAGTAACACCGAGTCGCAGATACATCAGGTCAAGCACCGCGAGATCCACTCTCCCTGCCGCTACCGTGCGACACATAACCAAACACAGTACTCGATATACCTACACATGTATTCTCCCATCTCCAACCTGCTCACTACCATGTTGTACATACAGGGAACACATCATGAGACAAGCAGATACGCATCCGATGCAAAATCGGACGCCATCACTATTCGAGAAAAGGCACCGCCTCCCAGCAACATAAATGAGACGCTGATGGCTGTCTGCTGCGATAACACAATTCCAAGCGGTGCCGCCGTCCTGACACACGCGAATGCGAATGCAGTGCACATAATGCAGCACTCACTGGCGTGGCTGCAGCCGATACTCTTACACAAACACAGTCGGCCCCGGCGGCCAACCCAATGGTCCCCCGTCACGGGACGGAGGGAGGCGGACATCACTCCTCACGCCGTCTTGCCGTTCCCGTTCGTGGCGCCGCCGACGCCCGGGTGCTCCGGACTGTGCTTCTGCTTCTTTTTCTTCTTCTCCTTCTTCTTCTTCTTGCGCTCCTTCTCGTCCTCGTTGCGCTTCTTCTTGTGCTTCTTCTCGGGCGGCTCGCCGGCGTCCGTGCCGTCCTGTGAGGACGTGTCCCCGGCGCGGTGCTTGTGCTTCTTGTGCTTGTGCTTCCGCTTCATCGGCGCCTGGCTGGTGAAGCGGTACTGCTCCGGCAGCTGTCGGCGGCGGCGGGGGCGGGGGCGGGGTCAGGTCGGGCCGAGGATCGACCACACTTAGCACTGGACGGCTGATGACAGCGACCACCAGCACATGACACAACAGCACGCTCACATGGGTACGGTGTTATTCCGTCTGGAAAGTTGCTATTTCCCGCTGAATGAGCACCGATGTCGAATCCCGTATGGTTGACCTATTCCTGCTCAAGCCCCGGTCAACAAGCTGGTGTGTGGGATTGTGTATGGCGTGCGTCAGAGGACGCTAACGCCATCTAGTGTTTAATGTGTGAACTTACCGGTGCGGCCAAATCTTTGGCAAAAGTTATGGGACAGTCTGCCGTTATAATGATGCTACAATGATTACAATATTTTGTTTGTGCTGTTGTGACAAGGCATTATTGCATCTTATTTCAACATGGCTGAATAGAAAATGTCAACTAAAAAAGGAGAGACCGTTGCTATGGAAACCCTGTCAGCGCCGTATGTATCGACTTCAAAGACCGGTTTCAAGTTTCAACGTTGAGAATGACAATTTTAACCAAGGCCGTTGAATCCACATATCGCTGAAGAACCACAAGCGAATGGCCCGGATCTCGCACAATCCCCTTGTTATAGTTGCCGGGTTATATCCATTGGCAGGTACCCACTGTGTCATCAGTCACACTACGACCTACGCTTCAAATAGCCTCGCCCTCCCGTGATATGTCACAGGGTCGGTCATCACGCGGCTCCTAGCTACGTCACGGACCAGAGCTGGTGACCTGGGCTGGGGTCGGGGACAGGGTCGGACGGGCCGGCACAGGTCAGACTGCGTGATGAGGTCGGGACGGGACGGGACGGAACCAGAGCTGGTGACCTGGGGCTGGCGGTCGGTGCACCAGGGTCGGACGGGCCAAGTACAGGTCAGGACGTTGCGTGGATCGGGTCGGGACGGGAACGGGGACGGACCAGAGCTGGTGACCTGGGCACTAGCGCGTTCGTGGGACAGGGTCGGACGGGCCGGCGACTGGTCAAGACCTGCGTGATCCGAGGTCGGGACTGGACGGGGCAACAGGACCCAAGAGCTGGTGACCTGGGCTGGGGTCAGGAGGACAGGGCTCCGACGGGCCAGCAAACAGGTACCAGAACTGCAGGTGCATCGAGGCCGGGCGACGGAGGACGGCGGACGGAACCAAGAGCTGGTGGACCTGGGCTTGGGGTCGGGGACAGGGTTCGGAACGGGCCAGCAAGGTCAAGACTGCTGATCGGCAGGTAGGGACGGCAGACGGGCGAGCTCGACCGAGAATTGAGGACTCCTGAAGTGACCTGGGCTGGGGTCCGGGACAGGGTCCGGACGGGCCAGCACAGGTCAGACTGCGTGAATCGAGGATCTCCCCAGATGGGGGCGGGACGGGGAACGGACCAGAGCTGGTGACCTGGGCTGGGGTCGGGGACAGGGTCGGACGGGCCGGCACAGGTCAGACTGCGTGATCGAGGTCGGGACGGGACGGGGACGGACCAGAGCTGGTGACCTGGGCTGGGGTCGGGGACAGGGTCGGACGGGCCGGCACAGGTCAGACTGCGTGCTCGGAGGGCCGGGGGGGACGGGGGCGGCGCCGGACGGGGCGGGGGGGGCGGCGCCCGGAACAGCAGCCGGCTAACCGGTGGCCGAACAGCGGCCGGGCAAGCGTCGCCGCTCGCCGAGGCGGACTGATCTAGGCGTGGCACGACTCGGGCCGCCGACAGCCAACAGGGCGCCGGCCACTCTCGGCCGGCTGCCGGGAGCCATTAGCGGTGATCGGCAGCGGGGCAGCTCGACGGTGGGGACGCCGCGGCACAGAGGTCTGATCTGCCAGACCGATTCATGAGGCACCGTCGAGAGCCGAATCAGAGGACGTTCGAGGACCGTCTGACCCGCGCCGGCCGCTACAGACCAGGACGGCAGTCGCACGGCTGGACTACGGCAGTTACAACACCGGCTTCACGCTTAGGTTGAAACCCTAACGGCAGTTCAACAACTCGATTAGACCCAAGCCTGCTGGACTACGGCAGTTCACACACCTGCAGCGTCGCGGAACCCTTATAGAGCCTCGCAGCAGTTTTTCCGGTCGGCACTCACGAAACAGCTCCGTGTCATATTTATAGAATTCGATTAGGTAGCATTGAAAGCCCCGGTCGGGCTAAATTCGTAGATATAGCCATGTGTCATCTAACAGTGCCGCAGTCTGACATTTAATTTACGCCAGCCGGAATCTATACACTATATAGACAGTAACTGTCGGAGCGAGGTGCTCGCCGCAATATACTGTCGACAGGGCGGCGCTGTGGCGAGAAACCTCACTACCGAGACGGCCGACATGGCAGCAATCGGCCGCCGACATTCTGTGATACCCAAAATAACCAACTTCTGCGTCTACTCTCCAATATCAGCTACACCCTCCAATTTGCAAGTAACAAGAATGCCGCGGCCTATGAGAAATGGTCCAATTAACTCTCCCATCTGATGGTCGGTCGGCGTCCACCTACGCAGAGCCGGCCTCCGGATAATAGGACATTCACAAGCAAGCGATTACTAAGTACGGGGAACAGCGACGCACAATGTCGCAAAACCTTGCAAACGTCTGTGAAATTATGCAATTAACCGAACGTTACGTATAATGCATTTTAGCATTTTATCTTTATATGTAGCTGAATGTGTATCGTGGAGACTGTAGCAGGAACCCACAGTCTGTCCGTCTCTCATCTTACCGGGCCGGCGTGCAGACGGAACCCAGTCAGCTGGAGGTTGGTCAGCAGCAGCAGCTCCTTCCCAACGACGGGAGGCTTCTCGATCAGACCTCGCAGCGAACTGTGACACGGAACACACACACACACTCAAATATGCATCAATACAATCGAAAATGGTGTAGCTAGCAGAGTCTTCAAATTTGCAGACAATGTTAACCCGCACCGGGCCGGGGGTGTTTAGACACCCCCTTAGGTTTTCCCTGGATATCGGGAAAACGGCGGCGCGTAACGCCACCAAATTTGCAGTACCCGTTAATTCATCTCTTATACAGCTATTGTGTACCTATGTCGATACATGATGAGTGTCACTGTATGCATGGCGATGTATGTATGTTGTGCAACTTAGTATGGCCCCTGAGGCTCTTTGTTGCAGTAGTCCCGGACCAGTAGTCTTGACCGGACTAGTAGTCTTGTACGTCAATGGTTCAAACTACTCAAAGCACTTGGCTTGCCAAGTCTATCTGTTTTAGGCTGAACAAGGAACAGGATAACTGCAAAGATCTTGGAATAGTGCGCATGGCCGTGAATCACTGCATGATCAAGGAAATCAAGAGCACTATAGAACATAATGTCAAGCTTAAGATGGCTGGCAATGTTGCCGCAAAATAACAAGCATGAAACACCAAGTGCATTCTGCCCATCTTGCAAATACAGCACAATTGTCAGACAAGCCACACTAAAGAAAATAATTTTTTACTATATATTTGTCGCTATAACTAACTATATATTTATGTTTGTAATACTCTGTTCCACGAGTCTCCTACCTTCACTCAAAGATATCAGAGTTAATAAGCGAGTGTTTTAATGACGATATTATACAAATCGAACGTGTATTCAGTGACGTTAAAAATCGAACGTCACTGAATACCTTTTGTTGGCGAGAGGATGCCGGTCGCGGTGCCTTATGTACATCAAGCTAGAGCCCTATATGGGTACTTTGTACACAATATTGCATTAGTATGAAAAAGTTTAATGCGTTTGCGTGTATTATATAGGTATGAGCAGTGGCGTACTTATAAATCCGTCAAGGGGGGACCAAGCACTCAATAAAGCACTGTCAACGAAAAACGTTGTTGAGCGAGGGAGAAGTAAATTATAAATAAATAAATCAACTAATTTATTTCAACATCCCTTCGTGGGAACAAATCACATGTACAGATAAATGTACTTGTTTGAACATGAATGCGTCGCTCTTACCCCGTTAAAAATGCTATACTGGATTACAGATCAGAGTACTGCTCTGCCGGTCTGGACTGGTGTCGGGTTTATTGACACATAGCATTCGAGTCGGTCACAATGTAAGACTGTGCGTCACTGGAATGAAAAGAGTCAGTCATGTGAAAAAGGCTGTGCGTCACAGGGACGGACAGAATAGTTAATAGTAGGTAAACCCCTGACCTTTATCCGCGAAATGGGCATCCGGGACGATATTTGAATCCTTTGAGGCTGCTGCAATGATCCGAAATGAAATGCACGCCACTGTTGATACCTGTATGAGCGGGGCCGGCTGCGCCCGGCATTCACCGAGCACGTGTGGCAGCGCCGGACCGTGAATACATCTGAGAACGCTACAATGCACGCAAACGCCTTCAACCTTTTCATACTAATGTAATATTGTGTACAAAGTACCTATAAAGGGCTGTAGCTTGATGTAAGACCCCGCGACCGGCATGTCCTTGCCAAAAATATGTATTCAGCGACGTTCGATTTTTAGAATATCTTCATTAAAACACGCACTTAGTAACTCTGATATCTTTGAGTGAAGGTAAAAGACTCGTGGAACAAACAATAACAGGATATTCATGGGTGTCCACACAGGAGACATACAAATGAAAATAGCACCAGCCCAATTTGCCTCGATGGTATTGAAACATTAGAGCATATGCTCTTTGAATGTATGAAACTCAAAGATAATAGAGAAGAGGCCCAAATGAGGTACCACGCCAAGTTGGAGAGAAAACTCCCAGCGGTAGAACTCATCATCGCTGTTGATAGGGAGCAGAGCCTTATCATCCATCATATTCATATCTACAAGGCCCGCATACAGTGGGAAATAATCGAAAAGAACAGCATATCTGTCATATGAAATAGGCCTATTCATTCAACTGAAACAAGACGATCATACATGATCATGCATCTGCAAGATGGAGTCGACTATTCAAGTTCAAAGTTCAAGTTGCACTATTCGTTGATGTCGTTTTTACACACACAGGACGTCAGTGTCAGAACAACAGCGCTGGTCCGGACTCCGGACAGCAAGTTCATACAACTACCTGACACCGTCAGCTTAAGCAGATAATGAAACTCACTGAAACGTGAAATGAGAAGTCAAAGGAATTAAACTTATATTTCCTAGTTTGTTTCCCGATTTCACGCAAAGATAACTCCGACTCGAGTACTAAATTAAGAAAATGAAATCCCGTAATTATGGCCGACAGCAAAATGCCAAGCTCTCCAAACAAAGTGAGGTAAAAGCCAAAAGTAATCAACGTTATCCGTTATTGTTTCACATTGCGTGAGATATGGACTTTAAAATAAAAAAGGCTAAATGTAAAGGTACAATCATAATTTAAAAAGGTAGTTTAAGACAATATGAATGCCGATTTCTTCGATCAAGGGTAATCGAGCTAATTTGTCTTTTTATCATTATTGGAAGCATCCCACGACAAGTTTCTGGAAAATTGATAGTGATTTATATTTTTAGCTAAAAAATGCAAATATAGGTTTGGGTAAGTTATTGATACCCTTGGAGAAATCAGCAAATTTCTCGTTTATGTGACGAATGACGTCATAAGTTTGTC
This sequence comes from Semibalanus balanoides, assembly GCA_014673585.1. Lineage (NCBI taxonomy): Eukaryota > Metazoa > Arthropoda > Thecostraca > Balanomorpha > Balanidae > Semibalanus > Semibalanus balanoides. The sequence goes on along the minus strand of VOPJ01006928.1, from coordinate 7,981 downwards.
ACGGCCGGCTCCGCCCATTAGTCTCTGACTAGGGTCGGACGCGCTGTTCAGGTGACTGAGCGGAACACACGGGTATCGGCACGGCGCCAATACATAACACGGGCCGGTGTCAGAGAGTGTACTGAAGGTCCCGGATGTAGAGCCATACCAGATGGACGGAAAGGCATGGCATAACATGCAGAAAATGCTTAACGGAATCCAACATTACGAGCCACTGGACCAGCTGCAGAGGAGCGAGTGATACCATTCGATTCAGCAAGGCAAGGTCTACCGGCTGGGAGATGAAACAAATATTCAGACTGAGTATTTAACTAGACACGCTCCCTTTAATCGTATTTCTTTGCGATGTATCAACTATCAATGTAGTACAAATATCAGGAATGAACTGATTTCTGAGATCAGGTCCCGCACTAAGCAGAGCTTGTTAGCTGTTGTGCAGGCACTGAACCCACTATCCGGTCGCGCAATCCCTGGTAGCCGGTATAATTTAGTGCGAGCGTTTCCGTATCGTAACGATTGAGGATGGTCCACCCGCCCCGCTGGCTGCACTTAGCATTACAGGAAATAGTTCACCTTCAACATGGGTTTTGAACTGAGATAGCAGTTTTGTAGCCCGTGTTGAAAAAAACCCTCACTGCAAGTTTTCTGGGGCTGAAAGGGCCTCTCCACCCGGAATATATTTGACTTTTTATGTCCGAAGGATTGTGGGCTTCATACGCCTGGGCAAATGCTATTCTCGGCCCTCACACGCCTGGGCAGAGGCAACAGTTAAACTTACGCGACTCGGACAATACATTCCGAATCGATTGGCTGACGCCACGTTGACGTTTGGTTACGGGAGAGTACGCATATAGTTTTCTGATATAAATTAGATAGATTTACGTCCTTCTGTCCTGAATCGGCGCATGTATGGCTATTTTTGACATTATGAAAAGAAGTTGTATTTGAAAATATAATCAAGTTGTGTTTGAGAAAAAAAAATGTGAACTATTTCCTTTAAACGCGGCCGCTAACACACACTGCATCATTACATCGGGGACAAATAGCAAACGCAGACGCGTTTCGAGCCCACGTCCTTGCAAAGGCGAGTAAGGTCGCTCACGCTCCCTCGATGCACAGGCAGACTAGAATGGAAACTACTGTTATCAATGGCTCACAATTTTGCATACAACGTCAACATAGTAAGCTTGGCAACAGGGTCACCCTTAGGTTCGCCTGAGCATGAGTGTCAGCACAGCGACGAACTGGCAGACGTCTCGCCGCCCTATCAGCATTGTCTACCCACCTGTTAGTTGTGTGCTATCAGCATTGTCTACCCACCTGTTGTCGAGTACCAGCTGTGTGCAGCCTATCAGCATTGTCTACCCACCTGTTACCAGTGTGCTATCAGCATTGTCTACCCACCTGTTAGTTGTGTGCTATCAGCATTGTCTACCCACCTGTTATAGTCTGTGTGCAGCCCCTAATCAGCATTGTCTACCCACTTAAAGCTGTGTGCAGCCTAATTCAGCAATTGTCTACCCACCTGTTAGACTGTGGTGCAGCCTAATCAGCATTGGTCACCAGCCTGTTAGTTGTGTGCTATCAGCATTTGTCTATCCCACCTCGTTAGTTGTGTGCTTGATCGCATTGTCTACCCACCTGTTAGTTGTGTGCTATCAGCATTGTCTACCCACCTGTTGTCGAGTGATCCCGGTGTGTCAATAACGCCGGGCAGATTCGTCAGGAACGAAGACAATGAGTCCTTCATCTTCTTTCCCGTAAATTTGTTGTACGAATGCTCCAAGTTGTGATGCGTCATGAGATTTGTTGCTCCCGTCTCACGGACTTCATTCTCGACTGAAACACACATTTGTTTGTGAAAGGACCACTTAAAACATTTGCGTGTAATTGTTCATATTAATCGCAAGTTACTCAGAAGGAAGCATACGAATGCCATCAAACTCTGCCTAAAAGCAGAAAAGGAATACAATTGAAATGCGCTAAGTTTTAGTAGGTGATAGTCAAACTACTTCAAACCAGGCACCACTCAACATAACAAAATGCTTCCATAAACCTTTTTCACAAAATAACAAACACCAAAAAACGGCTATAAGTATACGGCGAAACCGAACTGATTTCAAAATGTCAAAAAACATGTCTGTGTGAGCAATCGCTGACACCGTCTTCACATCCCCGCCGCACGGCGTCGGCGCTGCTCCGTACCTACAGGCTCCTTCATCAGGTAGAAGGGGCCGGTGTGGACGATCGACGCCCCCGTCTTGCCCAGCTGGATGGTGGTGCGCAGTGTCCCGGTCGAGTCCTGGCGAGGCACCGCCGGCGAGCGCACGCCGCGCGGCGAGCCCATAGAGCCCGGCGACGGCGCGGAGTCGAGTCTCCGGAACGGCTCGCCGGCCATCATCAGCTCGAAGTCGGGCGCCAGCGCCGACGAGCCGAACTGGAGGCCCGACTCGTCGCCGCCGTCGCCGCCGCGCAGGCCCTGGTTCAGGTCGTAGAACGCCAGCGTGACGGCCGGGGGAGTGACGTCTGGTTAACTGCCAGCTACAGACCAACGACCCAGGACGACCCGGAGGTCGGCCAACTGAGCGACAGCCAGACAGCGGCTGGGTCTGTGGTGCTCTGTAGTGAAAAATGAACAGGTCAGCAAAACAACAATAGTGTACAATATGCACTTTGTCTCAAACAAACAACATACAAATGTTCAAATTGATAATGTTCTATAAATTAATAATTGTCATCATACTTAAGACGTGACGACACTCACCAAAATGATCGCCTACAACACAGTTATTTGTGGACTAATGTTTGCCCAGACTTTCTAATAAAAAGACGAGAATAGTCTTGAGGTGCAAGCATCCACGGTCTGATAGAAGAAACAAGATCCATTCTGGTTATAAAAGTTTTCTAGACAATGATGATTCAATTCCACTATCTGTTCATAATGTTGCGGACAGCAACTCATTCAATAAGATTGATATTGAGCCTACAACACTGCAGAAAACTGAGATGTTTGACTTTCAAAGGTTGGCTTTCAAAACAAAATGTTTTGTTTCCAACAGTATTTTTACCAAGATGTTGTAACATCATAGTCTCAGCACTGAATCAAATCAAATTTGATTGGAAAATATCTTATGACCAGAATTGACTCATTGCTTCAAATACATCCAGGATCAATGACCATAACACACGCACAACCTGGGATGGTCGAATTCCGACCCCTTCCTCCGGTTTTCATGAAGAGCAGAAAAAATAGCAGAGGGGTCACTGCTGGGACCAATCCTATTTTTAATCTTTACAAACGATTTGCCGTCTTACCTCAATGATAGTAAAATTGTAATGTACGCCGACGACGTACAGTCTCCATCAAGGAGAGACCCAAACATATCCTAGACTTCAAGAGGGGGTGGAGCACACGGGTAAACGTACACAGCGATGGTTCATGGCAAACAGTCTACAAAATTAACCCAACAAAAGACCGATTTAAAGCCTATAAAGTCCCAAAAGACGCCAGATAAACCACATTTTTATATCCGATTTGGCGAAGCTCAAATATCCATCGGCTGCTGTTAAAGTTCTCGGGTTATCGTAGACAGTCAACTCACATTTGAGGCGGGCAACCTCATAGCATTACCCGCCAGATACTCGCGACGAATGGGGGACTAGCAAAATTGTCTCGCGTCACTCCCGAAAGAGGTAAGAGAATGATCCATGATGCTTTAGCTCTTTCCCCATCTATAATATATAAAATTTATGTAGGGCCGGCTGTGCAACCCACAAAATATTGAATCCAAAAGTTAATAAGTCCACTGTGGCAATGTCAAGGGCACGGGACGTTCCGCCACGTATCACCGATGTTTGCGCAAACTGGAGTGGCGGGAGAGTTTGAAGACTGGTGGCAGAGCGGCGACTTTGGCAATTCTGCACTGGCTGCTGTATGATGACCGGGCGCCGGCTAGCCTCAGCGAGTGTATACTGTACCGTGAAAACGTGTCGGCTAGAGAGACGCGTGCGACCGACGCCGGTCAGCTGCAGATACCGCGGGTACGCGCTGAGCATGCTCGGAAATTTTTCCACTTCCGTGCCCGCAGATCAGTGGAACAACGCGCCTACAGTAGTCAGGGAATCTATGACTGCCGCAAAATGTCGTAAAGCAGCCAGACAGTGGCTACTCGAGCCAGACCAGTGAATCAGACCAGTGAATCAGACCAGTGAATCAGACCAGTGAACCAGACCAGTGAACCAGACCAGTGAACCAGACAGTGAACCAGGACCAGCGCAGTGACAGACCAGTGAAACCCAGACCATGAACCAGACCAGGTGAACCAGACCAGTGAACCAGACAAGTGAATCAGGACCATGTGAAATCGACCAGTGAATCAGACCAGTGAATCAGACCAGTGAATCAGACCAGTGAATCAGACCAGTGAACCAGACCAGTGAACGAGCATGTAAGCAGAAATGTCGTCTTTTAATGAAGGAAGAACTTTTAGGATTTTAGAATTGTATCGCCTGATCACGTGTTTATATTTTACAAATGTCTGTAATGTCTGTGCCTGTAACTTGACGCTAAGCCGTAAAAGCCACGTCAAGTGGAATGCTTTAAAAAATGAATGATGATGATGAAAAACGGTGGCGCGCAGCACCACCGAATTTGGCACAGCAGTTTGGCATCAATTACCCATATAAGCTGATATTTTTACCTCAGGTCATCCCAAGTCAAATCACATGACCACACCTCCAAAAAAAGTTTGGGGTCACACCACAGCCACAGTTTTTGGCTGATCGTTCTCAAAGTTACAGGATTTCATAAATAATATAAAAATGGGCTTGGGATGATGTTCCTCACTTCATTACCATGCATAAAATATATGGGTTTATAGGAATTGCTCATTTGTTGTTAGGTTATTGGCAGAGTGGCTAAGTCATGCAAGGTCCTGTCTGCAAAACATGACAGGTTTCAACAAGATCTCGTCGGGGCAGGGTTGGCAGCTAACACCAACAAATAATAATTGGGGCAGCTTTTGGAAATTCTGGGCAGCTTTGCAATTTTGTGGCAGACATGGCAGTCTGGGGCAGCAGCACAATAATTTTGGGCAACTCACGGAAGTTGGGCATACACCAGAGCAATACTGCCTAAGGATAATTATATACAAGTTAAGATTATTGCTTACAAGTTGTGTTATCTTGTGTTGCAGGTACACATGCAAGTGTTGAGTTGAAAACAATCTTAAATAGGGTTTATCTTTGCTTGCAACCATCACAATACTAACATACTGCTTTAGTGGGTCAGTATTGTTTACATTCTGAGTGTCATATCAATACCACCAATACAACCATGGATGAAGTGTCTGATCCATGATATAGCATAGCCTAGCACTTGCAGCGACAGGTGCAGCTTTAATATAAATTAGGGTTGTAGCTATAACCCCAATAATTTGGGAATCTAACATTATGCCTACCTATGCTATGACTCAATGTGGTACAAATGGGACTCTTAACAACTAAAAGTGACCAAATGATTTTCAAAATGTTATGCTTTGCTTGCTATGCCCCTAAATCCAAATGACATTTTAATGGCATGGAAGTCTGTCGTCTGATGTCAGGGCGTGTCCAGGGTTAACACAGCTTACCCCCAGACTGCAAAGTATGGCATATTTGACAAGATCTCATCAGTGCTGGCCCATCCTGGGTCAAACACTCGGACTCCCCCTAGCGTTTTTAGATGTTTCAAAAGTTAACTATTTTATCACTACATTAATTTTTGGAAATTCTGCATTTTCTAGACACTAATTCTGTAACTCTTACTTACAATTTATAACCAGAGGAGGGAAGTTTCAACCGCCGTTTAATTTTGAACCAACGCTGAGCGCCGTTTGCCGCCATGCACTGCAGTTCAAGGTCAGTGTCAACAATATTCCATGGTTGCCAATCCAGAGGACATTGTTTATGTAAAATTGAAAGATATTTTTTTTTAACGAATTCCAGCGGAAAATCTAGGGAATTTTAATAGGTTTCCAATAATTATAGGAAAAATAAATAATAACTCTAGAGCACTTTCCGTACATATAACAATAACAAACAATAACACTAACATACATAACATAACATAACCTACCTAACCTAACCCTAACTAACCTAACCTAACCTAACCTAACCTAACCTAACCTAACCTAACACCTAACCTAACCTAACCTAACCTAACCTATTAAACCTAACCTAACCTAACCTACATAACCTAACCTAACCTAACCTAACCTAACCCTAACCTAACCTACTAACCTAAACTAACCTAACCTTAACCTAACCTAACCTAACCTAAGAATAATATAATAGCCATTAAAGTTCCCCCGATCGGACGAAACCTAAGATAATATATAGCCATTAGTCCCGATTGAGGCGAAAACTTAAGATAAATAACTATATGCCATACAAGGTCGCGATCGGAGACGAAACTAAAGAATAATATATAGCAATAAAGTCTGATCGAAGACGAAAAACCTAAGATATATATAGCCATTAAGATCGATCCGAGACGAAACCTAAGATAATATAATAGCCATAAAAGTCCCGATTCGAGACGAAACCTAAGATAATATATACCATTAAGTCCGATCGAGACGAAACCTAAGATAATATATGCATTAAGTACGATCGAGAACGAAACCTAAGATAATATATAGCCATTAAGTCCGAGTCGAGACCGAAACCTAAGATAATATATAGCATAAAAGTCCCCGATCAAGACGAAACATAATAATAATATGGCGCTAAAGTTCCGCATCGATAAAAATAAAATTGGCGACGCTGTGCGTAATATCGTCCATGGTGGTAAAAAAAGCGTCTGGAAATCAAAAAAAAACATGTGGCAAGAAGGCGTCTGGAATAACAAAAAACATGATGCTGCCAAACCTTGGTTACAGCTGTTGCGTAAAAGAAGTTTAGCGACGGGAGGCACGGTGAAGCGGTGAGAAATTAATTATTGAAATTAAAATTAGTTATAGTGTAAAAATTCTTAGGGCCAACCATCTTACTTACTTAAATGTGGACATTCTGCATCGAATGGTGGGTATATTATAGGGATTAACTAATAACTAGGGTAGGGGAGTCCGAGTGTATAGCCCCATCCTGGCTGGTGCGGATTTGGTGCCAATTAGGAGAAGCTGGTGCAGATTTGGAGCGGAGCAGATTTGGAAGGGTGCGGTGCAGACCTGTAAAGGTGAGGTGCCAATGCTGCACTGTGGGCAAGTTGCACAGGGCAGGTTAACTTAAAAAACTTTACATGCTTTTCACATTAGGAACTAGCACTGAAGAAATTTCCTCTCAGTTTTTGACCCAATAAAGGCGTTTTACTGGTTTTGATGGGTTGGTGTGGATCTTTGGCTGGTCTGATGCGAACTGGTGCAGGTTTTGGGCCTGCTTGGCCCGGGTTAGTGCTCAACTCACCCGTTCAACTCACCTGTTGCATATTTTTGTCATGGGCTATTGCACCTCATCGACTCCTATGTTTGTCTTTGCAGTCTGAGCTTACCCTCAATCACCCTAAATTATCTTCCTCACCAAAAAATGTTTAATAGGTTAAGTATTGGTGTGGTAGAAATTGAAATACTCACTTTAACACGGTGAAGTAGTCCTGGAAATCGAGATACAACTCATTTGAATATTCTTAGCAGCTTCACACAAAAATAATAGCGTAACATGCGAACAAATATTTGTAAGTATGGTGAGTAGCAATAATAAATGAATAACAATAGACAAACGGGTACGGTCTTATGGGCACTGCTCGATCTGTATCAGCAGCTATGTCAGCACCAATCATGGTCCAGTATTCTGTGTACGTCACTTGTCTGGCCTCGAGTCACGCCGTGTATTCCGGGGCGTGACCACGTGACGTAGGCGAAATACTGAGCTGTGATTGGTGCTGACAAACGTGATGATGAAGGATCGAGCAGGGCCATGGAAGCAGCTCTTTGTCGGCATATTT